>LZPO01035697.1:4397-24330 GCA_001675575.1 Neotoma lepida | reverse complement strand
ATAGGTGACTGACAATAAACCAGTTGGATGTGAGAGCTCCCTGTATCTGGATCCATTCCTGCGATGATGGTAGCGTCCCTTCTGGAAGTGTATTATTAATGGCTGGTCCATTTAATAATACACAAAATATATGATATTATATATTCATCACAGGAAAAATCCACCAAGATGAAGTCTCAATTTTGAACATTTATGCCCCCAATACAAGGGTACTGACATATATAAAAGAAACATTACTAAATGTGTAAAAAAAAAATTACAGTAACATGGTGGGGTATAAGATTAACTCAAAAAAATATCAGTAGCCATTTTATATACAAATGATAAAAGGGCTGAGAAAGAAATCAGGAAAATATCACCCTTTACAATAGTCACAAATAATATAAAACACCTTGGGTAACTCTAACTAAGCAAGTGAAAGACCTGTATGACNAGAACTTGAAGTCTCTGAAAAAAGCAATTGAAGAAGATATCAGAAAATGGAAAGATCTCCCATGCTCATGGATAGGTAANATTAATATAGTAAAAATGGCAATCTTACCAAAAGCAATCTACAGATTCAATGCAATCCCCATCAAAATCCCAACACAATTCTTCACAGACCTGGAAAGAACAATACTCAACTTCATATGGAAAAACAAAAAGACCAGGATACCTAAAACATTCCTGTACAATAAAGCAACTTCTAGAGGCATCACCATCCCTGACCTCAAGCTCTACAATAGAGCTAGAGTAATAAAAACAGCTTGGTACTGGCATAAAAACCTACATGTGGACCAATGGAATTGAATTGAAGACCCTGACATTAATCCATACACATATGAACACCTGAGTTTTGACAAAGAAGCCAAAACTGTACAATGGAAAAAGAAAGAATCTTCAACAAATGGTGCTGGCATAACTGGATGCCAATATGTAGAAGATTGCTAATAGATCCATATGTATCACCATGCACAAAACTCAAGTCCAAGTGGATCAAAGACCTCAACATAAATCCAGTTACACTGAACNTGATAGAATAGAAAGTAAGAAGTAGCCTTGAACACATTGGCACAGGAGACCACTTCCTAAATATGAAACCAGTAGCACAGACACTAAGAGCAACAATTAATAAATGAGACCTCCTGAAACTGAGAAGCTTTTGTAGGGCAAAGGACATGGTCAATAAGACGAAATGACAGCCTACAGAATAGGGAAAGATCGCCACCAACCTCACATCTGAAAGAGGGTTGATCTCCAAAATATATAAAAAACTCAAAAAACTAGACATCAAAATACCAAACAATCTAATTTTAAAATGGGGTACAGAGCTAAACAGAGAATTCTCAAGGGAAGAATCTCAAATGGCCGAAAGACATTTAAGGAAATGCTTAACATCCTTAGTCATCAGGGAAATCAAATCAAAATGACTCTGAGATACCATCTAACACCTGTCAGAATGGCTAAGATCAAAAACACTGAGGACAGCTTATGTTGGAGAGGATGTGGAGCAAGGGGAACGCTCCACTACTGATGGGAGTGCAAACTTGTACAGCCACTTTGGAAATCAGTATGGTGGTTTCTCAGAAAATTGAGAATCAATCTACAAGACCTAATGATACCACTCTTGAGCATATACCCAAGGAATGCTCAATCAGACAACAGGGACACTTGCTCAACTATGTTCATAGCAGCATTATTCATAATAGTCAGAACCTGGAAACAACCTAGATGCCCCTCTATTGAAGAATGGATTAAGAAAATGTGGTACATATACACAATGGAGTACTACTCAGCAGTAAAAAACAATGATATCATGAAATTTGCAGACAAATCAATGGAACTAGAAAATATCATCCTGCGTGAGGTAACCCAGACTCAAAAAGACAAACATGGTATGTACTCACTCATAAGTGGACACTAGATGTTAAGCAAAGGATAACCAGACTACAACCCACAGCTCCAGAGAAGCTAGCTAGCAAAGANGACCCTAAGAGGAANGCATGAATTGCCCCTGGGAAAGGGAAATAGATGAGATCTCCTGTGCATACTGGGATTNAGGATGGGAGCAATGGAGGGTAGGGGATGGNGGATGAGAACGTAAGGGAATGGGATGGTTGAGATGGACAGGGACAGAGTGGGAGAGCAATGAAAGAGATACCTTGAGAGAGGGAGGCATCNTGGGGATAGAGAGAAACCAGGTGCTATGGGAATTCCCAGGAATCCACAGGATGACCCCAGCTTAGACTACTAGCAATAGTGGAGAGGGTGCCTGAGCTGGCTTACCTGGGTAATCAGATTGGTGAATACCCTAACTGTCATCATAGAGCCTTCATCCAGTAACTGATGGAAGCAGATGCAGAGATCCACAGCCAAGTTCCAAGGGTCCAGTAGAAGAGAGAGAAGAGGAATTCTATGAGCAAGGGGCATCAAGATCATGATGGGAAAATGTACAGAGACAACCAAACCAAGCTAGTGGGAACTCATGAACTGTGGACCAATAGCTGTGGAACCTCCATGGGACTGGGCTAGGCCCTCTGCATAAGTGAGACAGTTGTGTAACTTGATCTGCTTAAGGGGCCCCCTGGCAATAGGATCAGGATCCATCCCTGGTGCATGAGCTGGGGTTTTGGAGCTCATTGCCTATTGTGGGACACTTTGCACAGACTTAACACAGGGGGAGGGACTTGAACCTGCCTCAACTGAATGTACCAGACTCTGCTAACTCCCTATGGGAGGCCTTATCTTGTCAGAAGCAGGAATGGGTATGGGCTCAGGAGGGAATGCTGTGGGGGTGGGAGGAGGGAAAAGAGAAGATCTGTGATTGGTATGTAAAATTAATAAAAAATTTCTTAATAACAAAAAAGAAAGAACTGTAACAGGCATTCTTTTGAGTCACCAGCCAGTTCTCAAACCAAGACATGGACTTAAGTTATTAGTTATGAATGCTCAGCCTTAGTTTAGGCTCATTTCTAGCTAGCTCTTATAACTTAATTTAACCTGTTTCTCTTCATCTACACTTTACCTCCAGGCTTTTTTACCTTTCTTTCATTCTGTATGCCATACTCCCTTGCTCACTCCATGTCTGTCTGTCTGGTAGCTGCCTATCTGGCTTTGGGCATCTCTCTCTTTCTCCCTCATTCTCTTTTCTTTTTCTATTTATTCACTATGCCTGCCAGCCCCGCCTATCCCTCTACTGCCTAGCTATTCGCCATCCAGTTTTTTATTAGACCAGTCAGATGCCTTAGGCAGGCAAGGTAAAACAAATACAACACATCTTTACATAATTAAACAAATGCAGCATAAACAAATGTAACACATCTTTGCCTAATTAAAGTATTACTCCACAACAAATCATCACTCGATGTGGTGTAACTTCATTAATATATATTATAATACTAACTATAGACAATATACAATATATAACCAAAATATTATACAATAATAACTATTATTCATGTATTATATATGCCTTTTAAAAATCCTATATATTAATAATATAGACATATAAAATATTTATATTTTGCTTTATAGCCTTTTCAAACATCTTTGGTGTAATTTCTCCACTCCTCTCCTTCTCTGTGTTACCCTTCCTCTCCTTTCACAGTTAAAATCTCTTCCCATTTTCCTGATTACCTACTTCCCACTACCTATCTCCTATCATCATCCTCTTTAGTGCTCCTTCTTTGCCCCTTCTGCAAAGTCACTTTCTAATTTCCTGGCCTCTTTGGATAGTTCTGTTTATATTCTCAAGTCTAAAAATATGGCCCACCAAAAAAGANATAACATACAGTGTTTGATTTTCTGGGTTACCCCACTCAGTAAAGTATATTCCAGTTTTATTTATTTACCTCTGGTTTCATTATTTCAGTTTTCTTTACAACTGAATACTCTTCCATTGTGCATATGTACCATATCTTCACTAGTCATTCACCATTTGAAAGATATTTAGGTTGTTTCCGTTTCATAGCCCTTGTGAATAGAGCAGCAATAAATATGGCTGAGCAAGTATCTCTGAGGTAGAATTTCCAGTCCCTTGGTTATATGCCAAGAAGTGGTACAGCTGAGTCATATGGCAGATTTATTTTTGGCTTTTTAAGAATTGTCCACATTGATTTCTATAGTGATTTGAAATCCCACAAATAGGCAATGAAGGTTCTTATTTCCTACATTCTCATCAGCATTTCTGTCAGATGTTTTCTTGATCGTGGCAATTCTGACTGGGGTAAGTTGAAATCTCAAAGTATTTTAATTTACATTTCCATACTTGCTAAACATGTTGAATACTTTGAAAACATTTCTCAGCCATTTTAATCTCTTCCTTTGAGAACTGTTGAGATCCACAACCCATTTTGCCTTGTTTTTGTTTTCTTTTATTTTTGAGATTATAATATAATTATATTATTTCTCCCTTCCCTTTCTTTCCTCCAAAACCTCCCATATACTCCACCTTTCTCTCTTTTAAATTCATGGCCTCTTTTTTCAGTAATTGTTATTACATGCATACATGTATATGCACATGCACATATATTCCTAAATACAACCATCTTGGTCTGTGTAATGTTTCTTGTATGTATGTTTTCAGGGCTGACCATTTGGTGTTGGATAACTAATTGGTANGCACTTCCTTGTTTTCTTGATTGTTTGATTTTGAAATGTGTGTCTGACCTCTATCAGATATGTAGCTGGNAAATACTACAATTTTTGTGGGCTTCTACTTAACTCCATTGTTTCCTTTGCTGCAAATATTTTTGAGAATTTTATAGTAAGTACAATGCATTTTGACTGCATCCATCCTTGTCTATCCCCTTTAACTTCTGTCTTCTTCTTCATCTCTCCTTCTCAAATTTCTCTTTCTATCTTATGTAGTTCTGAGTCCCATTTTTGTTGCTCATTTGTACATAGCAGCAGGCTGACCACTGGAGTGTGGAGAGCCTATCAGAGGGCTAATCCCTGAATTAAACTGACTCTCTTCCTTAGCAGTAGTCCACTGACTGTAGTTAATCTATTAGTGCCCTCTTCCTTGGAATGGTTTTCCAACAGAGGAATGACATGATTAATTTTGTTTTTAATATGCCNGNTACAGGTATACAAAAATGAAATTTGAAATCTGAAAGTTTTCATTTATGAAAATTTTNCAATATATATGCTAGGTGATTGATTATGTAATTAAATTCATTTCTACTTTCTTTTTAAATTACTTCTTCCTCTTTTCTTCACCTGAATTTAACACTAGTGTTCAATTTTAAGGAAAAAGCTTATTTTTTGTAATTTGAAATCAAGAGCCAATTTGGAAGAAATAATTCTATCTCAAACATTATAATTATTTAATTATTATATGGAATAGAAAATGTCCAGAAATAAGTCTTTGTCTCTGGAATATTTTGCAGAGGTAAGGTAACCCACTGGTAAAAAGCATGATTTAAATATTTGTATCTAACAAAAATTAACAAGTATCAGTCCATGGATTTAAGAGAGAGCAAAGAGGGGTACATGGTAGAGGTTTGGAGGAAGAAAAGGGAAGGGGAAATGATGTTAATTACATTATGATCTCAAGAAATAAAATAAATTTAAAATATGTATCAACAAATATGTTTGTCTTTAACATCCATATTAAAATAAAAATTTTTTGGTTCTTTCATTTTTCAGCATTTCTATTGGGTTGGTTCCCTTTTGAATATTAATGTCATTGTTTATTGCTTTTTCCATGATTTAAAATTACTTTATCCATACTGCTCACCTTGTCACCCATATATGTCCTTATTCAGTTTATAGAATGGTTGTGTCACTCCATTCTCTTGCTTATTAGGTCTTTAATATGATCATTGAACATGTGTGTGTGTGTGTGTGTGTGTGTGTGTGTGTGTCTGTCGTCTGTATAGTTGGTATGCATATGTTTTTGTTCATGTATGTGTGTGCACAAGCACAGATCCACACATCTGTATGGAGGCTAAGATTTGAGCTCAGATGTCTTTATCTTTCTCAAACTTATATCGTGAAACAGAGTTTAATTAAACATAGGGCTCAGCACCTGACTCTTTCTCTTTCACTGAACATTAAAAATACAGGATTTGGAACCCCTTTTCTGGGATTACTGCATTTCATTGTATTTAATTTCAATCCTCTAGGAGTCCTGGGCTTTTGTAGGTGTCATAGTGCCATTTTCTTTTTCTTTCTTTTTTTCCCTTCTGTTGAAAATAGATTCTTTTCTCATTCCATATATCCTGATTACAGTTTCCTCTCCCCCGACGCCTCCCAGGTGCTCCCCACTCCTCCTCTCTTCTGGATCCACTCCCTTTCTGTCTCTCATTAGGAAAGAACAGGCTTCTAAGAGTTAGCAACCAACATGACAAAAATAACATGTAATAATATAAAACAAAAACCATCACATTAAGGCTAGACAAGGCAACCCTACAGAAGAAAAAGAACTCCAAGAATCAGAGACCCACGAGTTCACACACTCGGGAGTCCTATAAAACTACTAAGCTGAAAAATATAATATATATTCAGAGGACCTGTTGTCTATATTTTTCCTGGATTTCTTAGGGGATTTATTCATTTCCTCTTTAAGGACCTCTATCATCATCATGTAGGTGGCCTTAAGGTTTNTCAGCTATGTGGGAGTATTCAGGGCCTGCTGTGGTATGATAGCAGGGCTCTAGAGCAAAAATATTGCCCTGGGTATTGTTGGTTGTATTTTTATGCTGGCCTCTAGGCATCTGGGATTGGGATAGTTACAGACAGGTCTAGGCACTGGTTTCTAGATTTGTCTTTGTCTTTGGGTGGGTGTGTATTTCTTGCTTTCTGTTTCCTCTATGGATTTTCAGAGAGTATGACAGCTGTTTGTTGCCTGACAGGAACTTTTCTTTGGCCTTGATAGGTTTGGCCACTAGAAGTTCCAGCTGAAATGTGTTCCTGGATATTGGGAGCTGACATTAGGAATGAGGATAGATGACGTTTGGTGATATTTTGTTTGTGCTCTAACAAATAAAGCTTGCCTGGAGATCAGAGTGTGGAGCTAGCCACTAGAGGTCAGGCAGTGGTGACACACACCTTTAATCCCAGCACTTGGGATCTCATACCTTTGATCCAAGTACTTGGGAGGCACACGCCTTTAATCCCAGCACTTACGAGGAGGAAACAGGAAGTGAATATGACTGGGCTGAGAGAGGAAGTGATAAGGCACGGTAGAGACAGGAGCTTGGCTCTCTCAGTGTGAGGATTCCCAGAGGTAAGAAGTCTTTCTAGTGGTTGGCTCCTTTACGTCTCTGATCTTTCAGCTTTCACCCTGATATCTGACTCCAGGATTTTATTATTAAGACNGATTAGAATTCGTGCTACAACTAGGTGTTTGAAAGGGTTCATAGGAGGGAGAAGGCAGAGTGTTCAACCAGGATTTGCTTCTTTTGTCTGCTTGGAATGGGGGGAGATAGTGAAGAGAGGTCACTCCAGAGGGTCTGCTCTTACACTCGTAATGAGACTGTGGGGTTGGTCTATAGCAGAGGTTCTCAACCTGTGGGTCACAACTCAAAGACCGTTGAAGAACATATATTTACATTATGATTCATAAAAGTAGCAAAATTACCTGCATTCCTATAGGGTTTCTGTAATGAAATATAGAGACTTCATTCATTGCTTATTTCTAAAGATTCTATATATGACACATAGGGATGAAAGTGATGTTCTGAGGCACAAAAGAACTACACTACACACAGGCAGAACATCTGTTTGCTTTTTATTATTCACAGGAAACATGAGCAGAAGGGGAAGGAAGGCTGCAGCAGGTATTCTACTGCAGAGATAGGGATGAGACTGGGGGATTAGATTTGAAAGAGAGGAGGGAGTGGTGAAGGTCTTCAGTTAGCTTACCTCAGCTTAACTCAGATGGTGTGTTCACAGGGAACACCTGCTGGTGTTGGAGGATGGGATACTTGGGGGTAGGAAGGTTTGTGGAGAANGTCTCTAAAATCCATTGAGGATGGAGTCAGAGAGGAAAAGGAAACCATAGCAGGTGTTCTGCTACAGAGCTAGGGATGAGACTGGGGTGAGGGGGGGAATTGGATCTGGAGGAGCAGAAGGAGAGGTGTGGATCAGACTACATGATACCCTGGCAGGGAAATAGGGCAGCTTCAATGGAAGACAGAGACTGAGGTCTCTGGGGGTGGGAGGACCGTTTAAGACTATGGTGGGCGGAGCAAATCCCTGAGCGAGTCCCCTTCATTCCGCAACACTCAGCTCTACCGCAACACTCAGCTCTACCGAGAAGGATTTGCTTTCAGGCTTTCTTCCTGCCAAGTTTTTTTCTTGATTGTTTTGTTCTCTGTGAGTCTTTTTATGTAACATACTCAATCAGGCTTACAATTTCCACTACTGTTTTGATGGATGAAGCAGGTAGAAGTAACAGAAACAATGATTTGGCAATAATCCTGGTAGTAAGTGCAGAAACAAACAAACAACAACAACAAGGAGAAAGCACGTGTACACTTAACTTATACTTTCATTAAGGTTCAGAGACAAAGAAACTAGAATAATGTTGTGAATATCTCCCACAACAATGAGAGATTAAAGAGTTCTAAACTAGGGGTATTAATAATTGTGAAATAAAATGAAGAAAAAAAAACAAGAAAGGGGAAAAGAGAGGGTAATAGAAATATATGAGTTAGAGCTACAAAAAGCTATAAAAATTGGTACTTATTCTAGAGAGAGAGAGAGAAAGTGAGGAAGAGAGAAAGATGGAAAACAAAAACGATATAAAACAAATTACTAAAACCCAAAAATACAAATCAAGAAAAAAATGTAATGCTATGAAAATATCTATTCTATTATAAGAGACTGGAACTTTTGCTGGACCTCAGAGCCAGAGTTAATAATACACCTTGGGGTCACTTAACACTTAAGACTTCTACTTCTGTTTACTCAGCCTGTTTGTTTACTGACTTTAAGAGAACAGGGTAACAGCCAACCTTACTTGTTCTGGGTTCCCCATGTAATCAGCTTTTACAACCTAAGCTAATGAATAGTTGTGACCTTAAATTATATATTCTTCATTCTTCTGAGTCAGTTACTTCCTGATTCAGAGGAATGCATGTATATCATTTTCTGAAAACAGAAAATGTAGGTGTTGAACACAATCTTATAAAATGAAAATCCACCACAAATGTTGAATACAACTTTACAGAAAACATTAAACACAACATTTGGATATTGCTTAGTAAACAGTCACGTTTATAATACTGTTTGTTATTTAGGTGAGATGGGGTCAATTGAAGTCAGTAAAATATTTTAAAGGTTTCTGCAAAGCATCTCGTTCTTTCTCACCTGATGCTTTCTGTGTGGTTCAATAAAGACAGAGTGAAGCCCTTTGTTAACAACAGACACACACAAGAACTCACGAGGATACAGGCATAGACACAAAGGGACAGATTCATAACATAAGACAGCCTTTGGACAGGCACAGCTTCAGACTCATACANCAGACAGACAGGGGTGGAAGACACGGAAATATGGAACAGAGAGTTCACATCTGGGCTGACTCTTGGTCAAATGACACCAAGGGGAAGTACTTTCATTTCTTACCTTAATATGATCTTGATGCATCATTAGTGCATCATGACTAGTGTGCTTAGTCCACATAAACATAAAACAATTTAAAATAAAATTTATAAGTCAATATTTCTTATTTGTTAAGATGGATCTATTTTCCTTACCCTTAAGTTATCTTTTGCAAGTGGTTCTGTGGGTAGGAAGAGATGTGCCAGTCTCCATGAAATTCAAAATAAGTTAGGTTAGAATGTTTCCCCTGCTGGATTAAGTTGCTGTCTCAGGATCAGCTGTCTGAGAGGTTTCTAGTCCTTAGTGGGGTGTGTTACATTTTAGTAATGTGCCTCCACCATCAGTCCACTATCAACCAGCTCTAGCCTTCTCTCTGGTATACTGAGTGATTGCATTTTCTGCCCACAATTAATTAAATTTTTTCTTTCTTTCTTTTCTTTCTTTTCTTTCTTTTCTTTCTTCCTTCCTTCCTTCCTTCCTTCCTTCCTTCCTTCCTTCCTTCCTTCCTTCCTTCCTTCCATTCTTTCTCCTCCCAACCACAGTTTCCCTTCCTGCCTCTTCTCCCAGTCCCCTTCCAACCTCCCTTCTCCCTCTCTACCCCATTCTCTCCTCTTCCATTTCTATTCAGAAAAGAACAGGCCTCCCATGGATAGCAACAAAACATGGCATATCAAGTTGCAGTAAGACTAAGCATCTTCCCTTGTATTAAGGTTGGGCAAGGTGACCCCATATGGGAAATAGGGTCCCAAAAGCCAGCAAAAGAGTCAGAGATAGCCCCTGTTCCCACGGTTAGGAGTCCCACAAGAAGACCAAGCTACACAATTGTAACATATATGCAGAGGGCCTAGGTCAGTCCCATGGAAGTTCCCNNGTTGTTGGTTCAGTCTCTGTGAGCCCCTATGAGCCCAGGTTAGTTGATTCTGTGGGTTTTCTTGTCATGTCCTTGACCCTTCTGGCTCCTACAATCCTTCCTCCCCTCTCTTCATCAGGATTTCCTGAGCTTGGCCTAATATTCAGCTTGGGTCTCTGCATCTGTTCCCATCAGTTGCTGGATGAAGCCTCTGATGACAATTGGGGCTAGGCACCAATCTATGAGTATAACAGGATATAGTTAAGCGTGTCATTACATTGACTTTTTTTTCTCTCTAGTAGTGTTTGGTTCCACTGTAGGTCTCTGTCTGCCTATGATTTTTAATATCTGTATATCTAAGGCCAGGGAGAGGATTAATACCTATGGCTCTATTTACCTTTGTCACTGGGAGCATGCCTCCTACCAGGTCCATGGCTGCTTCTCCACTGATAAGTATACATTTTTGCCTGAATACATTTACATCTGTAAATCTGTATTAGGTCAGCCCACTTCTCCTATTTACATCACAGTAGGAGTACTCTCTTGCCTCATTGTTGGAAGAGTGAGGTTCCTAGGATTTGGAGATGGGGTAGTACTGTATTTTCTACTTCCCCAGCAGACTCCTTTGGCATCAGTGTCTCTCTCTAGAGGAGTGCCTGCAATCACCCCTATTCTGGGAGGAAATAAGAAACAACTACAGGAGGCAAGTCCCTCTGAGAATCTACTTCATGGACCTCATTCAGATCTCCTGACTGGCTTAATGTTGTAGACTTTGCTCTGAAAACCTCTTTCCATTCATTATTCTGAATTCCGCCATCACAGGGTGTAGCGTGTATGTGTGTGTGTGTGTGTGTGTGTGTGTGTGTGTGTGTGTGTGTGTGTAGGGAAATTCTCTCTTTTCTTTGTTATTTTGTTTAGCATTGCAAATTGGAGTCTATTGTTTCCTTTGAAATCTAATGTTAAATATTTTAGGACTTTTTATTACCTGTTTTCTATTCTTTGTGAATTTCTAGCATGTATATAATGAAATATGATTATCTACTCCAATTTCTCTCCTCCAACTTCCCCTTATTCCTCATAACATGACCTCCTCTCAACCTAACATCTTGTCCAGTTTTTGCTGCCCATATGCACAGGGGTGTGGAGCACAGAGAACCCCACCTGTGATCACTTCTTCAGAGAATTATCCCCCTTCCCCCAACAGATCTCGACTGACAACAGTTCCTCAGCAAGGGATGAGGCATGGGGAGCACCTCTCCTGTCTATGCTGGAATTTTGACTGTCATGACCTCATGTGGGTCTTGTTCACATATCCATAGCTGCTGTAAGTGACTGAGTTCAATAGTCATATCATTCTAGAAGACAGCATTTCACATCTCTCCTCTCTACCCTCTGGCTCTTACTTGATTTTATATATTTCTCAGCTTCAATAGATTGCCAGAAAGGCCCCATTCTAGAGAGAGAATATATGCTTTATGATTTATACCTTTGGGTATTTGCATTTCAATGAGATTTGTACTAAAATCTTTGAATAGTAAAAAGCAAACAGATGTTCTGCCTGTGTGTAGTTTAGTTCTTTTGTGCCTCAGAACATCACTCTCATTCCTATGTGTCATACATAGAATCATTAGAAATAAGCAATGAATGAAGTCTCTATACTTCATTACAGAAACCCTATAGGAAGACAGGTCCCTGCTGTTTATTTCATGGCTTTGGAATCTGATGTNTTTTGGGAGTGGACGTTGGGAAGCCATGAATTCACTCAATGTACCACTAGTAACAAACTTTTGATACTTTTTTAACCATATAGACTCATGTCATAATTTTACTGGACTTGTTAGTGCTAACTCCACCAAATAGATGCTATCCCTTCCCTAACATCTATATGATCATTCTATATTTTAATTTATTGAAGCAATTCCTATACTTTTTAAAACTTGGCTTATTCATGCCTATACTTCTTGAAACTTGGCTTATTCATGTGTCTTGGTGCCCAAAATACTGCAAACTCATTGAGAGTATAAGTAGCTATGCTTTGATTGATTTCTACAATATTGGACTGGGCAGAACTTAAAATTATCTGTAGATGTGAATATATGAATGATAACAAAAATCTCCAAGTAGTAAAATATACAGAAGATTGAGAGAAACAAGAACATAAAGTATGGCTAGAAAAGAGACTTAAAATGACAGCTATGATACTTTATTATATGAGTGATAGTCTGGTTTAATTCATTGTTTCAAAACTCATTAATAGGTAGTGATTACCAAAAGATCTATGGTGAGGAATCTAAGGCCAAACTGACAAGCAGTAGTCTCATCTTTGATTAGCAGTATTTGCATTGGAAAAGAAAGTAAGAATTAGGACACACAGTGTACCATTCATNATCTGTATATTTCCTTATGAGTACATGGAAATTTTGAGTCAAAACTGCTAACAAGAGGAAAAAGTAATCAATTGTTCAAGTGACAGGACCCCCAATGAAAAACATACACATTTGAGTAGATAAGTCCAACCAGTGTCCTGCAGTCTGCATACATCTCAGGATAGCATAAGAAAAATTGTATACTTATTTTAGCATTATGAGATATTTTGAAATTTATTTTTTTAGCTTGATTGTATGGTTCTCAAGTGTGAACTTTGTAGGTTAAAACAATGTTTCACAATGTCCAAAAGTTGGATATACTTGGTAGAGATAAACAGTTTTTCTTGGGAGTCAGTAAGATGGAATCTTGTCTGACCATCATCATGAAGTAGACATTTTGATATTAAAAAAAATCACATTCGGTAATATTCTGAATGAGGATATGCTGACAACATTTCACTCTGATTAAAAATTGCAGATAAAAGAATTATACCTAGTTTATTTCATCAGTACTTCTGATCCTGAATATGATCAAATATAGCCTATGTATACTGTTTTTCTCCCATTAGGAAATGATACAGAGAAGTGGGGAGGCTGGATTACTCCAGTCTGNCATGAAAATTCACACAATATCATCTTTTGATGCATAAATCCTTTGATTCATAAAATATTAAATGTAGTATTCTGAAATAACAAGCTTAGAGCTAGTACCTAAAATTCAGGTGTTTTATTTGGTCAGATAATTATGAAAGACAACAGTAATGATTTAAACTCCTGTGTTTTCCTAAGAGTGAATCAAATAAGATATACAGAAGAGTTTAAGAGTTTGAAATTTTCCCAGACTGATATTAGAGAGACAGAGACATAAGGAAGCCCAAGATGTTAATTGGTCTCAGTCCAAATACCTGGAATTGAAGAAACCAATAGAATGTGTTCTTGTGAGTCCAGTAGATTAAAGAACAGAAGCTCCAATTGTTCAAGGACAGAAGAGAATGGATTTTTCAGTTGAAGGTGAAAGTGAAATTCACCCTCCATCTTTTTGTCATGTCCAGGCCCTCAGTGGATTACAAGATACCAAGCTACACTGTTAGATACCATCTGCCCTTACATAACTCACCATCGGAACAGGTAATCTCTTCAAAGATCATCCTCAGCCACACTCATGATTGTATCAGTTCTTTGGGCACTTCTAAGTCCAGACAAATTGTAATAAGAAAATTAAGTACCATGTAATTAATAACCATTATAATAAACATCAAAAAATCTGACACATATTAAGCACACTTTGTACTCTAAATTTTCCACAGCTCTTTGCTTATATTTCATATATTTTTTTCAAAAGAAATAGAAACTCTACACAGTAGCTATACAAGTTTGCACTACCACCAGCAGTGGTGGAGTGTTCCTCTTGCTCCATATCCTCTCCTGTATGAGCTNCCACTTGTGTTTGTGATCTTAGCCATTCTGACAAGTGTAAGATGGAATCTCAAAGTAGTTTTAATTTGCATTTCTCTGATAACCAAGGATGTTGAACATTTAAATGTTTCTCAGACATTTGAGATTCCTCTGTTGAGAATTCTCTGTTTAGATCTGTATCCCATTTTTAATTGGATTATTTATTGATGTCTAGTTTCTTGAATTCTTTATATATTATGAAAATTATCCTTCTGTCAGATGTGGGGTTGGTGAAGTTTTTTCCCATTCTGTAGGTACCATTTTGCCCTCTTGATGGTGTCCTTTGCCTACAGAAGCTTCTCAGTTTCATGAGGCCCTATTTATTGATTGTTATTCTTAGCACCTGCACTATTGGTGTTCTGTTCAGGAAGGTTTCTCNTGTGCCAAGGGGTTGAATATGGAAGTTCTTCAGAAATTTGGGAATCACTCTACCTCAAGACTGAGCTATAACACTCTTGGGCATGCACCCAAAGGATGATCCATCATACCACAAGGACACTTGCTCCACTATGTTCATAGCAGATTATTTGTAATTAGCCAGAAATTGGAAATAATCTAGATGCCCCTAAACTGAAGAATGGATAAAGAAACTGTGATACATTTACACAATGGATTACTCATATGTTATAAACAATGATATTAGGAGATTTGCAGACAAATGAATGGAACTGGAAGAGAGCATCCTGAGTGACATAACCTAGACCCAGAAAGACAAACATGGTATGTACTCACTCATAAGTGGACATTAGCTGTTAACTAATGGACAATTACACAATTACACTACAATGCACAGACCCAGAGAGGCTAAGTAAGAAGGAGGGCTCAAGGGGGCATGCAGGGATCTCCCTGGCAAGGGGATAGAATAGACTTTGTAGGTGGACTGGAAGCAGGTGGAGATGAGAGCAGGAGGATCAGGTTGGGGTAGGAGAGAGTACTGAGAAAGATGACTGGAATGGGGGGGCATCTGCAGGGGGGAAATGTTGAAACTTAGTGCAATAGAAACTCCCTGGAATTTCTAAGAGTGACCCTAGTGAAGTCTCCTAGTAATGGGAAACTCGCCATCTTCAATAACCAGGCAGGGCTCCTNNCAGTGAGATTGGGACAGCAACCCAGCCACAATACCTTCATTCTATAATCTGTCCTGCCTGCAAGACATGCTGGGGAAATGACAGTTCCAAACTTGTGGGAGTGGTCAACCCATGACTATTCCAACTTGTGGCCCACACCACAACTGGGAGCCCATACCTGACACTACCTTGATGTCCAGGAACCAGAAGCATGACAGACCAGAGACTCAGGATAGAACCAAATACAATTGGGAAAAAAAATAGACGAAATGGTTCCTAATGATATTCTCCTATACTTATGGATCAGTGTCTAGTCCAGTTTTCACCAGAGGGATGTCATCCCTAGCCAAACACTAAGCTAAGCTGGGAGAATCCTGTGGGAGAGGGAAAGGAAGGAGTATATGAGCCAGAGAGGTCAAGGACACCATGAGAAGAACGTGGGTCACTGAATCAATTAAGTAGGGCCCAAAGGGGTCACAGAGACTGAACCAACAATCAGGAACCCTGTGTGGGTCTTACCTAGGTCCTCTGCATACCCTTTATGGTTGTGTAGCTTGGTGTTCTCTAGGGATTACCAACAATGAGAGTCGGGGTGGGTATCTCTGACTCTTTTGCCTGCTCTTGAGGACCTTTTCCTCCTACTGGGTTACCTCATCCAGCTGTGATATGAGGATATCTTGTTAGGCCATGTTCAGTGGATATATCTAGGAAACCTACTCTCTCTCTCTCTCTCCCCCTCTTTCTCTTTGAAGGGAAACAGAGGCGGAGTTGATCTAGGGGAGAGGGGAATTAGGAAGAGGGACTGAGAGGAGTAGAAGGAGGGGAAACTACAGTCATAGTGTGATGTATGAGAGAAGAATAAAAATCACAGAAACAAACAAAAAGAAATAGAAACTCTCAATGAAGTAGCTTTTTCTATTTAGCAAAGAGGAAAGTGATAGTTGTAAAGAATAATGATTTATACTTATACATGAAGTGTGATGGGAAAATAGACAAAAGTTTTGAATGCAGGTTCTAAATGTTAATATTTTTTATTCTATGATTAAAAAGCATCAGAAAATTGAGATGAAACTACAATGGTCATTATTTTGAGAAATATTATTTAAAATTATTTTATCACTCATCTTTTATTAGTTCTTTGAGAATTTCATACAGTGCATTTTGATCACATTTACCCCTTCCCTCAGTCTTCCCAGATCCACTTCCTCTTCCTACCCATTCAGCTTTGTGTCCTTAAAAGAAGAAAATCAAGTCTAATGTGTGCTGCCCAAGTATTCTTGTACATGTGACCTTCCACTGGAGCATGGTTGACCTACTAGAGGCTAACTCTTAGAGAAAACTAGCTGATTCTNTCTCTCCTAGCAGCTACCAGTTGCCAATAGGTCTTTGAATAGAGATTGGAGGTGGGACTTGCTGCCCATGTCCCCTCTCTGCACTGCAGTTTTGTCTGGTTTGGGCTTGTATGTGGCTTCTGCATCCTACCTCAACCAGTGTGAATTTATATGTAGAGATGTTCTGCTGTGTCAGATAAACTCTTTCCTCGCAGTCAATTAACTGCCCCCTCTTTCTACAATGGTCTCTGAGCCTTGAAGGGACTATATGTGATAGATAGAGTTGTTCTGTTTAGTGTTGACCATTTCATAGTCTTTTATTCTTTTCCCGTTTGTTGGTCTGTGTTAATCACTACCTCCTGCAAAAAGAAGCAGCTCTGAGGAAAGTTGAGGCACTCACTGCTGTGAGTATAGTGATAAGTCATTAGGGATCAGGTTAATACTATTCACATTTAGCAGGATAATAATAGTAAGTTCTTTTTTAGGGACCATGACCTGTCTAGTCACAGGTACCCTAAAACAGGATTACAATGCTCCTATTAAACACCACAGGCTAATAGACAAAAGTCCCGTGGTGGAAATGAGCTACCACAAGCTCAAAACTCTATCTGATGCCGGTAAAGGATTATTTGAGAATATTTATCTTAAGTCAATGAATTATGAATTGTTGACTTTATTCTATCTCCTTATTCCCAGTATCCAGCATAAAGAAGTACTCAAAAAAATAGGAACTACTCAATTACTGAGTAAATAACTAAATGAAGCAATTAGAGAGCATAAATTCTTAATAGCCACTAATGCCCAGAAAGAGACATTTGGTTGCATATTTTTTCAGTCACAACAAATTAGTTCTGCACATATCTGTTAAACTTTCAAGATAATTTTAAGTGGAATATTTTGGTTCTATTAGTTCCAAAATCATTGTATAAATATATAATACTTTTGCTTCAAGTATTGCACATAAGTCCATTCATCTTCTTCACTGGGTTACCAGTGTGTCTACTGAGAGCAGGGGGAGTTTTACACATGGGAATTTCACGAGGAAGTGTCTAAGTTTTCTCTTCACTTGACACTGAAGTACAATCAATGCCAGCATNTATTGGGAGCTTTTGTTTTATTACATTGTTAGATGATACAGCCAGTTCAACAGGGACTCAGAGAATCTAAGAAAGAATTTAGGAACAGGAAAATGAGACTATTTCAAATATGTTAATGGTGAAAAAGTATTTCATAGTTGAACTCAACCTAAAACAATGAAAAATTGATTATAATGAAGTTAGCAGATGACCACTGGTCACTGTGACTAGAAACCAGTTATTTCAACTCTTCTTTGTGTCATTTTCAGAGATGGAATCCTGATTTTTTTCCATCATAAATGATCTGGAGTGAAAATTTCTACTTCTTCATGTTTCACTTTAATTACCACATGAATTTATCAGTGGTCATTTGATGTGTATTTGTCTCTTCATTATTTATTTCCCTCTCCTCCTGTCAGCAGCACTACAAATTTTCCAGGGATGTAAGTTGATGGAAATGCTTTTACTCCCTATCCCATAACTTCAGCACATGTGATTTTCCTGGTCATAGTGATGAAATAAGACATTAGCACAAAACTAAGAATAGCTCACCCAGAGACAAAGAGATACAATCAAAGGTGCATGACTAAATTCTTTTGCAAATTGATTTGGACAAACACATGTGGTATTGTTCATACAATGTTGCTTGACTTGGGATCATGTGGAAAGAGTTTCATTGAGAGAGGACCAATTCTAAGCAAGAGCTGTTGAGAAATGTTGCAGGGTGGGAGAGTGGAAGCAGAGAAAACCCAAGAAAGTCAGTATACTTGCTAAGATGAAGAGTTTGAAAGAAAACAAGGTTGGGAGTCTTTTTGAGTTTTGAGTTTTCATTAAAGCAACATTGAAGCTCTTTAAGCCTAAAACTGAAAAAAGCTTTCTCTCTGTCTCTGTCTCTGTCTCTGTTTCTGTCTGTCTGTCTGTCTGTCTGTCTGTCTATCTGTCTCTCTCTCTCTCTCTTTCTCTATGTGCACATAAATACATGTGTGTTGTATCTATACAGTTGAGAATATAGAACCCTGTAATTAAGGAAGTTTGTAATTTTTCCTTTAATTTTGAGATTATAATCACATCATTTCTCCCCTTTCTTCCATCCTTATATCCCTTTTCTCTTTCAAATCCATAGCTGTTGTCTTAGGGTTTCTATTGCTGCGAAGAGACACCATGACCATGGCAAATCTTATAAAGGAAAACATTTAATTTAGGTGGCAGCTTACAGTTTCAGAGGTTTAATTCATTATCATCATGGTGGAGAGCATGGCGACTAGGAGTATGGTGGTGTGCAGGCACACTTGGTGCTGGAGAAGGAGCTGAGATTCTTACATCTTGACCTGCAGGCAGCAGGAAGTGGTCTGAGACACAGCATGTGATGAGACTTCAAAGCTCACTCCTAGAGTAACACACTTCCTCTAACAAGACCGTGCCCACTCCAACAAAGCCACACCGCCTAATAGTGCTACTCCCTTTTGGGACTATTTTCTCTCCTATCACCACAGCCATATTTTCATTAATTATTATTATATGCATATATGTATGCATATATATGCATAATACACATATATCATTATATGCATTTATCTATATACATATCCATGCCTAAATTAAACCTGCTCAGTCGTAAAATGTTATTCATATGTATGTTTTCAGGGCTGACAATTTTACATTTTATTTTAAACTTTCATGTTTATCATTAAAAGGAAAACCCAATATTGGAGACAGTACTTCAGTCCATTTTTTACTTGAGTATGAAATGAAAATAATTTCATTTTAACCTGCAGGTTCACAATGCAACAATCTGTTGCCCCTTTTTCTTAATTTTTCTGACAAATCATNCGCAGCCTTATTAATATTCACTAGTGTTTCAGAAATAGAATGTCAGAATGTTTGAGAAGCCAACTCCATTAAATTGTCCGCAGGANTGTCCACCAAGTAAAATGATAAAATAAGTCTTTTAAGGTCTTTTCCCCTTTCTTCTTTTAGTCTCTTCAGAGAGACAGTAATAGAGATTAAAACAGAATTCTGTGCACAAACATGCAAATAACTCCAATTTTGTATACAATAAAATGTTAGGAAGGAAGACATTAATGAAATACAGGAGAGTTGGCTGCTGTAGACAAATTTTGCTACAATTAGGATACTGTAATCACTTTAGCTTCATCCACACATGAAAAAAATATCCAAATTAATCTATTAAGTATATGGCTTTTGTTGATTTTTATGAATTTTTGCTTATATGACAAGGAAAAAAACTCTTCCAAAT
>LZPO01035696.1:24244-42381 GCA_001675575.1 Neotoma lepida | reverse complement strand
ATAGCAGGAACAAGGAAAGGCAGTTTCCTCTGTGGCCTCCAAACACACTGAGTTCACGTAATAATATACAAACAAATGTCTTGGACTTCAGGACAATCTCACATTAAAACAATCTGGTCACTGTTAAAAAGTTTGGTCCTGAATACACCAAAGAGAGAAGTCCATAACAAGGAGCCAAAAATCCCTCTCAAGAGCAAGCACAAAGATCATGAAATTTGTCAGTGAGACAGACTGGGATGCTCTNTCAACACCTAGGAATGGGGAATACAAATCTCTCTCCTAAAACATTTTACATGAATAGAAGCTCTTTGGATCATACTATGAAAAGCTTTTTAAATTAATTTATTTTCAGCAAGTTCAGGAAATAACCCAAGGCTTTAATATCCTGCTTCCAATTTAAAATTAAGATCCAAGCCAATTAAATATATAAAATTATAATTTTCAAAATATTTCAATGTTCACATTTGTCACAGTACATGTTTCTTCAGAAGCAAAGTACTGCCCAGAGCACAGTTACTTGTAAAGAAACTTCTTTATGCTCTGTGATACAAGCTGCAAGCCTCAAAACTGCTCACTGAGAGCAAGATGTTTAGAAATTTTTAAATATTGGAAAATTCCCCACTAATACAGATGGAATATTTTAAAATGAAGTTGACCTATCTAGAAAAGACTCTTTGAACAAAACAAACTTGGTTCTTGAGAGATTCCTAGCTTTGACTGCCTCCCAGGCCAGGAAGTATACTTGCAGAGAGTCTGTTCTAGTGTCAAGGGATATGCAAGGGGTGTGTGTGTGTGTGTGTGTGTGTGTGTGTGTGCGCGCGCGTGTGTGCGTGTTAATGCTCTTTCCTTGGATTTAGATAATTGTTGGAAAACCCCTGGTCTCAGACCAATCATCAGGCACCACTCAAAAGTATAATGTTCTGGGAAGACTGAATGAAGGCGAAGATGCTGTCTCCTGTGTTGTTTGATCTATATCAGCCCTGCATTCCCATTCAAACAACAGCTGCTGTATACTTTTGTTTACGTGCTACATGTCATATCTCATCGTCCCTATGGTACTTATGAGAAAGGATTTAGTAGTTGTTTTCTTAAATACCAATGCCTACCCAAATCTGGAATTTTTTCCCACTGAACAAAACGACAAGCAAGCAGTTGTTGTACTGAGAGCCATCATTCACAGCTGTTTTAGTTTTCAGGGATCCCATTAAACTGACGGCACATTGCCTGTGGGGGCTGTAGTAGTGGAATACTTCTATAAGAGACATTGATTTGTATGATAGGATCAAACAAAATAGGCTGTGCCAGAGGAGAAGATGTCTTGGGTCCGAGTCAAATTTGATTTAGACGTTATGCCCTTTACCGGACACCTGGTTATTTTAATTGTTGATACGTGGATGAGAGTTAGACCATTGGGGCTTAGGAAGTACAACATTTTAGGAAAGTCTTCTCTGGTTTGAAAATGCAGCCTGAGTCATGCCTTTTCTTAAACTGAACGAAGTAGCTGTGCATTGAATATGCTGGCACATCTTCTGCTTGAGCAAGTGGACCGAAATGGTGTGAATTGTTAATGCCGTGCTGCATTGGTTCACGGCTCGTGACTGATCATTTGTAACTATATCTACTCCTTGTTCCATGAAATCAAGTATGGAGTAATGGGTTCATCAGATTTTGGGGTTAAATTGAGAGTGAAGAGGTACTGTGTGTGGAAATAAGAGTTGCCATGTTCAGGGCTGGCCTTGTAACAGCATGGAATCTAAAGGCGATATTCAAAACCACTTCACTCATCATACGCTTACTGATTCTGAATAGGGCCCATTTGCAGGGGACATTTGGTAGTTTTCCAATACGCTTTATGCCTCTTTCTGCTTCCACCACCATGCACATCTTTTTTTCATACACCCCCAGTAGCACATTGGTAGCCCAGGTCAGCACACACAATTCATTTATTTAAATGACTTCATTTATACAAATAGAAATAAGCTGGGATTCTGTTGTCTGAATCTTGCCTTTCCCCTCAACAAAAATAATTGTGTGTGTCATTGAAAATGCAAGTCCTTCTGTGAATTCAAATTCTTGGACATCTAAAAGATTTGAGTTTTAGTACTGCTATAAAATAATTAAATTGNTATGTATAAAACTGAAGATTANTTAAAGAAATGCTGAGAATTAATTATATTTGTCTACTTTTATTGGCAGTGCTCTGTATCAATATGCAAAAGTGAATATATATGGCATGCTTTTTGTAAACTTCAAGGCTCTGTATAGAACTTTAAAGGACTTCGTAAATTTTTTAAAGTATACTATATGAAACTCAATAAATTAATTTAACAAAACCTGGGAGTAATAACCTTTCAAAGTATCCCTCATAGTTACTTTTCCCCAAAAGTTTAACTCAAACCTTGTTACAAGAAGCAGGAGTTAAACTTTGACTCCAAAATAAAAGATATAAGAAAACATAGCCATACCTAGACAGAAAATTAAGTACACGAATTGATTACATATATAGTTAATATACAAAGACAAGCTAATCATAAGATACCTCAAAGTTCTACTGTTATATCAGCCATATGAGCACAAATATAAAAAACGTAATTGATCTTTTTATTTTTTTCTTTTAAGTATAAACAGTGAAAATAATGACAGCTAGAAGAATTCAGGGAGATATAGGAGTCACTTCATGTCAATAAAGCAGTTTTGTCCACTTGAAATGAAATGTTAAGTCACCATACAGCTTACATTTAGATTCTTTACTTAGGATGTAACTTCCATATGCTACAACATATTTTAAATTCAACAAACTAGAGAAGTCATAATAGTTTCAACAGTTACCATGGAGAGTTTCAACAGTTACCACGGAGGACTCTCTTTTGAAACTTTTTTTCCTTGTTTGGTTCAAAACAGCAGAATCTTCCATAGCAAACATTTTACATACTTTGTTGGCTATTTTTTTTCTCTCCTGAAAACTCTTGGGAGAACAAAAATCTTTTCTGATTCCTGGTCTTTTAAAGGGAGTAACAATTAGGCTATTTTCTCCATCAGAAGTTATATTTATTACATTTTCCTAATAAACTTTGAGGATCAGGAGGGAGTCATTAGAACCAGATTAATAGTTTTAGTCTTAGAGTTTCAAAGCTAAGAAACAAGAAACAAAGCCATTCAGGGAGATGAGGGAGGACACAGACTTAGTATGACATGAAATATTGTTCATCCCAACAAAAGCTAGAAGTGATGAACATATCTTAATGAAGACATAAGAAAGCCTAGGTTTTAAAGATGTCAAAGGGACTTTTCTAACACAAACCAGAGTCTACATGTAGAGTTGACTGCTTTGTGGACGCTCACAGCACACTACACAGTTGTGTAGCCTTATGTTGAGATGACCATGGTGATGATCCAGTAAGTACCCAACTGCCACCAACAGGCTTTTGGGCAATATTCTCAACACTGTAAATCAGCAGTGAACATATACATCAGGGATTACTAGCACACTCTAATTTTCCATCTAAGCAGTGTGAGCAGCCCAAGTCTGATGTCTAGAGGTCACTGGGAATCACTGAAGATATTTCTAAGGAACCCTGAAGCCAAAGCAAAGTCACAATGAGGACAGTTTGGGGTCAGACCTTCCTGAGTCGCATCTCCCAGCCCACAATGGCTCTTGACTGGTTGCCTTAAGCCACACCAGTGTTTTCACTGGACACATTTACAGACTTGTGATTACTGCCAACACTGGTATCTATCTTCAGCAAGAGACCGAACATTTTTATTTCAAAAAAAATTTGAAGCAAAGATAAACAAGAAAACTATATAAGAATCCAAGAGAGGCAAATGCTTAATCATGAAAATGTTTATCCATAAGCACTTGTTTTTTTCTCTGTGTGCATAAGTGTGTGGGAGCCTGTTTTAGTACAGTCCTCCTATATTATAAATAAAACCCTATGTCATTGTGGTTTTGATGTATACCAAAATGATTAATGACTACGGAAGCTGAACATCTTTTCTATGCTTATTGCCAAGTGTATAACTTCTCTGTGGAAATGTCTACTCAGATTCTTTGCCCATTTTTTCTAATTAGGTTGTCTTTTTGAAATCGAGCATAAGACTTTTTCATATATTCTCAATATTAAACACATTAGATGTGATTTGAAAATATTTTATTCCATTATGTAGATTGTCTTTTCATTCATAGATAATATCCTTTAATTCACAAAAATGTTTCCATTCAATGAAGTAAAATTTGTGAGTTTTCTGTTATTGCTCATGCGTTGAATTTAATGTCTAGGAATCTGTCGCCAAGTTCAAGATCATGAAGATTTGATCCTACATTGGCTTCTAAGAGTTTCACAGTTTCAGCTCCTGGATTTTTTATTTATCTTGNGATAATTTTTGTAGATAAGAAATTAGATTTGTCTTCAGTCCTTGCATGTGGAGACCTAGTTGACTCGGCACCAGGGCTAAAGAAAATACTCTTCTCTGATGATTATCTTAACATCTCTGTCACAAGTCAAGTGACCACAGACTACAGATGTGCTAGGCTACTTCTAGACTCTAATTTCAATTCCATTTTTCTCTATTTCTATTTGCACACCAGTACCATATTTTTAATTACTGTATTACAGAAAATACATTTAAAAACTCGAAAGTGAATCCAATATACAAAGTTTGTAAGGTTAAGGGCACAGTTCTACATTAGATTGCCCCAACATAAGATAATAATCTTCAAGAGTACTTATGCTGACCTCACCTTTGACCAGCTGTTACAAACTCAGGAATGTTTCACAAAATTTAAGAAAGCTTTATACTTATGGGACCAAGTTGGTCAGGAGCTCTAGAAATAATGTAAGTGATTCTGAGTAGCAAATAACAACAAAATGAAAGACAGACTTACAGAGTAGCGGGAATGACAGTGNGGCCTCTCATAGATGGTACTTTAATATGTAGGAGCTCTGTGTTTTGTGGGTTTGTTTGTTTGCTTGCTATTTAATATCAGAAGTAAGTAGCAGTTTATAGAGTATATCATTGAGTATAAAGTTTATAGTTACATTTTTTTCCTGAAATTCTGATTTTCAACTTCATAGTAAGCAAAAACTATGTAGAATTTGAGCTTGAAAGGTCACAACAACTAAGTGTAGCTAGGATTATTTCCAACAACCTTGGTTTTCAAAAAAAATGCCAGGCTGGGGTTGGATCAAGTTTTGGTATTTCCAGGTGTGCAGTGGACGGTTTGCCCTCCTAGCTGCTCATGGTTGGTTTACTGTGCAGGCTGCTAATGCATGCTCTTTAATCATTCATTGAACTTCTAAAACTTGAAACAAGTCTGAGGATGACATAATCATTTCAGGTATTGGATAGTGGAAAATAGTCTCTGCTAGCACTTTAAAGAATGATGCCAGGCAACTTCTACACATACTGTAGAGATGGCCTGTCTTTAAATTATGGGCATTAGTTCCAGGACCAGCTAGGCAGCCTAGATCTANTGACCAGAATTCTAAATTATTCATTACTGTAGTGATTTAAATAGGTATGGTCCCCATAGACTCATGTGTTTGAATGCTTGGTCCATAGGAATGGCACTGATAGGAGCGATGGCCTTGTTGGAGGAAGTGTGTCACTGTGGAGATGGGCTTTGAGGTCTCATATATGCTTAAGCCACAACCAGTGTGACAGTTCACTTCCTGTTGTCTATGGATCAAGATGTAGACCTCTCAGCTCCTTCTCCAGCACCATGTCTGCCTGCACGCCACCATGTTTCCCACCAACCTCTGAAACTGTAAGCCAGCCCCAATTAAATGTTTTCTTTATAAAAGTTGCAATGGTCGTGGTGTCTCTTCACAGCAGTAAAACCCTAACTAAGGACAATTATGTTAGTTTTTGTTGTTGTAGCCAGCATTTGTTTGGAGACAGNGCTGGTCTGGAACTGTCTATGTGGACCAGGCTGACCTCAGACTTACAGAGATCTACCTGCCTCTGCCTCTCAAGTGCTAAAATTAAATGTATTATGTTAAATTGAATCACGGGCAGAACCAGAAATGCAGAAGATCTGGTNTTACATTCCTGCACCTGGTCTGCAAGCATTTAAAATAAAGCTACAGCAATCCAGCTTGACTTTGAATTTATTTTTCACAAATTTGTCATGATTTTAAATCACATAAACCCAAAGTGTGGCTCCTGGATAAGTGGGANATTTATTCTAAAAAGAACATTCTATCTTCTTCAGTTAAGAAAGGGACTCTTAAAATAATTAGAGATGAAGATTGGTATAAGTTACACAAGAAAAAGCATTGCACAAACTCGGGTCCTAAGACAAAGGGAAGACAAAGACCAGATAAGTCATGCTGCCAGCAGGGTAGTAATAGACCAAGAACTCCACATCGAAATTAGACCTTGGGCTGTGAGAGAAGCCACCCTTGGCAGGACTATTGACCTCAAGGAAGTGAAAATGAGTAAGACTGACTTGAATAAAGGATACCATTGGCAACTTGAAATATATTCTCTTCATATCTCTCACTATGAAAAATAACTCAAGGCCTATGTGAGAATAGTGTAAGCATGGAGCAGGAAGCCAAGGGAAAGAGAAGACAGGACCTAACTGCAGCAGAGAAGGCTAACTCCAAACTCTTCTGGAAAGAATAGGTACATGAAATACTGCATTGAAATGTACCAGATTGAAATATTAACTCAAGCCGGATGCACTGAACAGCTGAGGAGACAACATGCTTCAGGAGGAGAAGGCGGTGAGGTCGGTTCTCATCTAGGCCTTGGAGAACATGAGCCTGGGAACATGAATAGCGGTTTCAGTTCAAAACTCGACCTGAAGTTATTGTTAGGCCAGACGTGATTGTGACTATAAGGAGGAACCCATGCTGATGAAGCGGGTTCCTTGAGTGTTACTATGAGGAACTCATGCCGATGAAGCGGGTTCCTTGAGTGTGACTATGAGGAACCCACGCCAATGAAGCAGGTTCCTTGAGTTTTAACGATTCCCTAGGCAGAAGTCCGTGTGGCAGTTGTTAGAACACACTTGTGAAAATGGTGCTTCTATAACAAACTGGGCACTTTGCCACCAGACAAGAACCACTCTGAGTTCAGCATGGGTCTAGAATTAGTGACCAAGACGAAAATGAGCATTAAGATGTGAGGAGCACTTCACAAAAGAGAGCAAAGCCTCAAGCACACTGGAGTGACCATCCAGGCAAACTTCCAAATGTTACAAGCACACAGCACTGCCAGTCCCCTCTTTGAGAATAATGATTCTGATAGTAGTAATGATAAAAACTAGTCTTATACAATGCTGATTTAAAGACTTTATGTATAATTTACTTAATCCCTAAAACAACCTATGAAAATATTTACTGTAATCTATTTTACAAATAAGGAAACTGATCTCAAAGAAGCTAATTAACCATCCAATGTATGATATAAACTGTTTCTATATAATTTATATACTTTTGTATACTTCATAAACTGATAGAAACAGTTTACTTACATAAACTGGATTTTGAACTCAAACTGAAGGCACTTCACCATGCTATGTCCAGCCATTTGAGACAGGAGCCAGTGTACATCAGTCAATTTTCTCCTGGGGACATTGTACACTCATCAAGCGATAAACCATAGCTTAACAAGAAAAGCTTCCCAAGGTACATCTCAGGCCATAGACTCTGACCAGCTACATAGACTGACTGTCACCTTGGCAAGACAGACAGAAAGAATATTTCCTCATCTCTGCACTCTTTCATTTAGAGTTTGCTATGTTCTTGGGGTCTGAATTGTGCCAATTGTTGGGTCCTAGAAACATAATCTTGGATGAAATGTCTAGTTTCTTGAACTAAGTGTGTTCTGAATGTGATGGGTGTGATATTGATGTTCTAATTATTTTGTTTGGTGGCATAATAAGGGCTTGAAAAGGCTGGTGTAGATCTAAATCAACTCTCAGAGCCTAAATGATAGCACCCATTCCAGGAACCCAGAAACTGGCTCCTGGAGGAATTCCAGTGGAAATCCAGCATCAAGAGAACATCTCGATGGTACTGCAGCAAGTGAAAATGAAGAACTTTCACATTCTTTGTGCCTTAACTTCAGGAGTTGGAAGTTCTACTGAATTTCATTCACAAAGGCAAATTGATCCTGGAATTCACTTCTGTCTTGACTTGAACAGTTTAGATTCTTTTGGAATTTTTACCTTTAAATTCTAATCTTTCTACAAAAAGTTGGTGTTTGTATTCCCTATGTAAAATCCTGGGCACTGCATGGTGTGCCTGGAATCCCACTGCTGGAGAGGAAGAACAGGTGGGCCCTGGGCCTTGCTGGCTAGAGTCTAGATTACTGAGTTCCAGGTGAAATGAGAGACACTGCCGCAAAACCTAATGTAGAGAGCAACTGAGGAAGATACCCAAAGCTGACCGCCTGTCTACACACATATATGCACTTATACACACACATGACCATGTGCATAAATAGACACACAAATAAATAAAATAGTCACAGCATAGTTATTTTGGACATTGTCACTAGATGTGGGATAGAAAATGGAATAGGCAGTGAGCATTCTGTTGGCCACAGAATGGCCTTGGACTTGCTTAACTGATACACTCTTCTGACTCAGTGGAGTAAGTTCGACACTACCCACCATGGTCTATAATGGTCCTCAAGAAAGCAGAGTTGGTTAAAAAGACATCCCCATAAAGGTCCTAAGAGATTGGTCGCCTTGCTCTTGACAGGAAGAGTGGCTTTTCTGTTCATCGAAATGTAATATTTTGCCAGAGTAGTTAAGATATAAAAAACTTGGCTGGGCTTTGGTGGTGCACGCCTTTAATCCCAGCACTCAGGAGGCAGAGACAGGTGGATCTCTGTGAGTTCGAGGCCAGCCTGGGCTACTGAGTGAGTTCCAGGAAAGGCACCAAAGCTACACAGAGAAACCCTGTCTTGAAAAACCAAAACAAACAAAACAAAACAAAACAAAAACTTGGAGACTAATAAGCAGAATGGGAATGCCATGCCATGTTATTAAACAGCACCATCAAAGAGACACTAGGGGGCTGGAGAGAAGACTCAGCAGTTAAGAGCACTGGACTCTTACAGAGGACTTGGGTTTGATCTTTAACACCCACAGGGCAGCCTAAAACCATCTGTACCTTCAGTCTCAGGGGCTCCAATGCCCGCTTCTATACTTCTTGAACACCAGGCATGCACATGGCACACAGACTTTTTTTTTAAGGGAGAGACACTAAGGCCAGCAAGACCAAGACAGGTAAAAGGACTTGCTACCAAGTCTGACAACCCAAGTTCAATGCCTCAGGCCCATATATTAGAAAGAATCAACTGCTACAAGTTATCCTCTGATCTCCACATGCTCACAAGCACATGGACACAGACATACAAATAAATAAATTAACCAATGAATGAAAAATTGTTTAAAGGGACANTGGTTTTTCAAGACAGGGTTTCTCTGTGTAGCTTTGGCGGTGCCTTTCCTGGAACTCACTGGGTAGCCCAGGCTAGCCTTGAACTCACAGTGATCTGCCTGCCTCTGCCTTCCGAGTGCTGGGATTAAAGGCGTGCGCCACCACCGCCCGGCTGACAATATGTACTTTTAAATGCACCTATGACTTCAAATAACTCAAAATTGATTAGAAGATTGGAGGAGTTATTCAAATGATATACAGGCTTGGCTGGCAAATGCACTCTTCCCTAAGCAAAGGGCCCTCATCTTAATGGCTATGCTTCATAAAGACATACACTGTCCTTGTGCTCTCTTCTGTGGGATTTGGACTTCCTCCTGTGCCTTCACTTCTGTTTGCACTATCTCCTAGTCCATTGTCTTTGTGCACCTTTAACATCTGTCTACAGAGCACTCTGAGATGCTGGCCGGATTGTCATATTATCGCCTAAGTTAATAACTATTATTCAGTTAATGTTCTGGTTTTAAAGGTCCATAGATTCGGAAAATTTTTTCTCCTCTTGATCTGCTGTTGTTAGCCCTGTTATCCTGATAGGCACAGCATGTTATGTAATAGCATACTGATTAGCTGCAGAAACAAGGTATCTATATGAAGTAAATAATTCTTATCTACTGTTAAAAGGATAGATCTATATAGAAACCACAACTAAAGAATCACTGTTGGGATATGATTTTTTTTATTTTTTTATTTCAAATTTCTTTCATACAATATATTTCGACCATGTTTTACCCTCCTTCAACTCCTCCCAGGTGGCAGATCCTTCCACCTCCCTAACCTACCAAACTTCATATTCTCTCTCTCTCTCTCTCTCCTCTCTCTCTCTCAACAAATATCAAAACAAACAAACCAAAAAAATTACAAAAAGTTCCAAAATGAAACAAGCCCCCCCTACAAAACAAACAAACAAAACNAAAACAACATTAAAAAGAACCATGGAGTTCATTTTGTGTTGACCAATTACTTTTCGGCATGGAACGTGCCGTGGAGTGTGGTTGGTATACCTATTCAGTGACATTCCATTGGAGAAAACTTGATACTCCCTTTGACAACAGGTATCATTGCTTACTGGTTAGGGGAGAGACAGATCCACCTTTCAATGCTGGGACCCCGTGTCATGTAATTTTTTTTAATTAAAATTCTGTGTGGTTTAGAAACCTAACCCCAAAAGCAATTTGTAAATCCTGTGAGATTTTTAAAAGTTGCATTAGCTCTGACAATGTAAAAGTAGTTAAATGTCATGACAAATGTGCCCATTTCTCATAACATGGGAGGGATGTTTGAAAGTATATGTAATTCTATAATAGAAACAGGAGTCAGGAAAAGCATTACCTGTTGATTTTAACCACCTGTACAACTGCACTGCTAATCTGTGCTTTTGCGAGAGACCTGCTGTGAACTTAACATTAGACCTTATTACATGACNTTCTGATGTGATATAAAGTCAACAACCACAAAAAGCCAGAGGAAATCAAGAGTATTAGCACTGACTTATTTAAACTAGAAGTTATCTTTTACATAAAATTTGACCATTCCTAAGTCAAGGTTGGGAAGATAATCAACAGAAAATTAAAGACTCCAATCAGTGAGTGCACAACATCACAGTAACAAAGAAAAACAATTCTTAGAACCTAATATTAAGTGATGAGGAGTGTTACAGGCTGGAAGTTCCTCCAACTGGATTAGTCTCTTCAAGTATTTAAAGTCCAATGTTAGTAGCCACATAAGCTGATTTCAACTGACATAAGCTTTTTAAGTATGCAAAAATGCAGAATGAGGCATGTATGAAAGTGTGATAATAGCACACTTCTGGGACCCACGAAGCATGAGGCATGCATTTGAACACCTCTGGCAGCCATGAGGCAGCAGTGTCTGTTACTACTTCACTATTTGGGTCAGTAAATCTTTTCTTTTGAGATCATGTCCAGACTAGTGGTCAAACTTGTGCCCTCCTGCCTCAGCCTGCCTGAGTGCTGTAGAGAAGCAATTTTGTTATACCACACATGGAAAGAAAATAAATCCAGATTTCCAAATATAAATCTTTCCTCTTAACCAAGTTAAGAATAATCTGAATAACCTCTAGAGATTGTCCTCGCCCTTTCCCTTGCCCTTTCCCTCTCCCTCCAACCCTCCTCCCTCTCTCCCCCTTTTCTCTGGGAATTGAACCCACAGCCTTGCACATACTGGGCATGCACTTTGCCACTGAGCCACACCCTGAGGCTCAATAATTTCTCTTAGATGTTGGATCCCAGATATGTCAATGATTGTTTATGTACTTATGGTTCACTACATTTAAAATGTTCATCTTTAAAAATAACTCAAACTTGTGGCAAGACATGATTCTTACAACCCTGGTGCCCCTTGAAAGGTATTTTCACACAGTGAATATTACACACAGTGCCCCTTTGTATAAGAATACCATGTTTATTCATGCTACAATTAAATTATTGATTTTTCTTTTCTATAAAATACTTAAAGGGAAAATTCTATAAATTTCTTTCAAAGTTGTATCACAGGAGTTACAAAATATTTGCCACTTACCTTTTGAAATATCTTCAACTTTTCTACCATTCATATCATAAATATATCTGGCCCGTGAGTCTAGATTCATTTTCATTGTGCAGGCATCTAAAACCTATACAGGATAAAATAATTTATTATATTAAGCTCTGGTTAAACTGAATATACATTTAAATGATTTCTATACAGTTACCACAATTATATTGCAAAATAAAATTTGTTGATTTCTAAAATANGAAATGGAAAAGGAATTTAAATTGTTGATTTTTAAAAGTACACAGAAGTATTTAAAAAGAATGAAGAAAGAAAGGAGGAAGAAAGGGAGAAATGAAGGGACAGAAGTAGGGAGGCAGGATGGGAAAGAAAAGGGGGGAAGGTAGGGCATGCAGCTGACAGCAGACTGCGTAGCTACTATTTGATAGATAGCTGTGCATTCAAGCTCCAAGGGATGGTCACATTACTCTTGATGCCTTCTGTGCCCACCATTTATTTATTCTACCATGGGAAGATGCTACTTCTCTGTTACATTTTTTCTAGAATCTTATTCGACCCCATCACCTTTCCTCACTGAAATCACTCTTCCTTGTTCACTTTTGTCTCAAAAGTCTTGATCTGAGTGGTTCTTGCTGTCCTTGTCTTATGCATACTGAGAAGCCTCGTGCCACTGAAGAAAGTCATAAAACTGAACATACCAGTATGATTACAGTCCTCAGCATCCTCCTTGGTCCATAAGCACTGCTCAGTTACGGCAGTTTCATTTCTTTGTCTGTATCTCTCTCACTTTGCACAGTGCATGCTTCCCCCTGTCACCCATATGTTATCTCCACCAAGCTTCCCTTTCTCCATCCTCTTCCACAGGGTTGTATGAACTACACAGAGAAAAGACTGAAGCCTCCTTTTCATCCTGCTAAAGCTACAAGCCTACCTCCTTAGCCACTGTCTTTCTCTCTCAATTATATCATCTATAACGAGAGGAGTCCCTCCCATGTAATGCAAGTATGCTTTCAACAGCATTTGTTGTTGGCATTTTAAACAGTAAAAATTATCCACCATTCTCTGTCAAGTATTTGCAACTGCTCTTTTCTCATTGGTGTTGCTCATTATTGTCTTTACTGTCTGCTAATTAAATTGTTCCTATGCTCCACATGTCCCTGGAACCATTCCTCCCCCTTTACGGGAGTGTTGCAGGGAGCTGCCTATGGTCTCTCCTCATATTCTCTCTTCTCTCACTCACTCTCAAGCCATTCTTTCTAGCTTTCATTTTACCAAATATAGCTTTCTCAAAGATTACCAGTGAGGCCGAGCCAGGTGGCAGGGTGCACGCCTTTATCCCAGCACTTGGGAGGCAGAGGCAGGAGGATCTCTGTGAATTCAAGGCCAGCCTGATCTACAAAGTGAGTTCCACAAAGTGAGTTCCAGGACAGCCAGAGCTGTTACACAGAGAAATCTGAGATGTTACACAGAGAAACTCTATCTTGAAAAACCAAAAAGATAAAAAAAAAAAAAAGATTATGGATGAGGATAAAGATGTTTCTTAACTCTCACTTATTTGAATTATGAGCATCATTTGATTGCTTTCTCTTCCTAAACACTTCTGCTTCTTTCTGTAGGCGTGTGAATCTTGTCTTCACAACAGTCTTTCATGATAAGCCCTAGGCCTCTCTCTTTCCGGCTCTATTTTTTCTCCTAAGGCATTCTTAAGACAGAGCCATAAAATTCCATCTTCCATTTGTATACTGGCAACTCCAAAACAGATATACCCATCCTGAGACAGGTCTTTTAAGCTCTAGGCTATGCAATATCTACTCAATATTGCTGCCTACGTAAAATAGGCTCCAGGGTCACCATATCCAATACTGACTACTATTCGTCCTTCTTCGAGACTAGTACTCTAGAATTCCATGCTCTAGGGAAAGGAAAGTGTCCACCCAGAGGTACAAGCTAGCAGCCTAAAAGCTATCCTCACAGTCCATGACATTTTGTTGTTCCTCAGACCACACATCCATGCCATCACAAGGCTTGTCATTTCTCCTCTTCTAAAGATGATACAAGTCCATAGAGATTTTTCATGTTAACTTGTACACCCTTGTGCTGTTGCTAAGACCCTTACAATAGTTAGCTAATAATTGCCTGCATCTACTCTGACACAATTCATTCTCTACCAAACATTAAAGTCATCTATTTAAAATCATTAACCTGGTTACTCTCCATTACTTTCCTAACTCAAATCCTTTAAAGGACTTTTCAGGGCTTTCAGACAACAAGGAAGAAAAAGTCTGCAAGCTTCCAAATAAGTCACACTCCCTCATCACATGCTGCTGTAGTCTAACACAAGGTATCATGCATGGGGACTTGTTTGCTAATTGATGTGTTTCTGAGGCTTTGCTCTAATAAACTTATTAATCCCTTGATGGACTCCCAAAATGGTGAATCAGAGGTGGAGCTTGGTTGGAAGAAACACATTACTTGGAACATGTGCTTGGGGTTCTATCTATTNCCTTTCTGTATTTACTTCCTTCAGTTTTCCGTTTATATTAGGAAAATACGTATCTGACAACTCCCATGTTAATACATTCATCTTGCAACTTATCTTCTAAGCTTTAAGCTATCTAATACCNATTCAGTATTTCCCCTGCCACACGGTCCCAGCACCACATTGTTCTGCCTGACTGTGGGGCCAGAAATAACAACAGACTGTGAACTAAAACAATCCTTTCTGTTTTATGTCACAGTGATGCAGCCTGACTGACATGTACACTAACCTTCCTACTCCCAAAACGTATCTTGCTCACTCTGTCCTGGAGCCTTCTCCTATGCTGTGTTCTCTGATGGAGTGCAACCACCATCAGTCTGATGTTTCTCATCTTAGCTTTCCCTGTACCGTCCGTCTACATTTAATCATTATTTTTACAAATGTCTTTGTCTACCTTCAGACTAAAAGCATGAGGACAGCATGTGGTCAGCTTTGTTCATCACTATGTCCTGGGTACTTGGTAGGCTTTAGTAGTCTTAAAAATATTTTGGGTTAACGAATGAATGCAGTTTAATATACATTATTCTTAATTAACTCATTTTATCCTTAATCTTGTATTTTATAAAGATTCCAATAAATGCTGTTTATGACGTTTCTGACAATTTTATAAAATTATGCTATAGTTAAAGGGTAATTCCAGAAGAACTTTTTTTCAAATAAAACTTATTCTTTTTAGTTCCAATGCACAGGCNTTATATACTGTCTTTAGGAAATAAAGTACGATGGCATCTTCACATTTACAACAATACTGTGGTTGCCTACTCAGTATCCATTCTCTGCCGCATCCTCAATATACAGTACATGTCTTCTTTAGGGATTCACTCTTGCACTCCTGACTCAATTTGATGCAAGGAAGGTTGCAATTATCGTGACTGGTCAGAGTTACCATGTTGTACAGCCACGCTCATTGACAGTGAATGGGTTGGATGCGCANTCCAGTTTGGGCCAACAAGACATGAGGAGGGACTTCAAGAAAGGCATATTCAATCATAGGAAGGGTGGTCCTTTGCTTTGTCCTGACATAACTGTACCACGCTGCACAGCAGTCATCTTATTACCAACATTGGAAAAACTGCAGAGTCCCCAGAATCAGGCTGGAATTCCATCACTCCAAATGCAGAGTGGTCCCACCTCTGGATTTTTTAGTTTCTTTTTGCTTATGTCTGTTTGAACAAGAATTCTCCACTAGTTGACACTAAAGTCATGTATCTGTTAGAAAACAAATTGAGGAGAGGATGTATGTTTCTCAGATGATGACAGTTGATGTGTANTGACTCATTAAATATTTGTCCAGCATTACTGTGTGAATATATGAAGCTTACCATTTAATTATTTAATTAGGAACCCAGGGAAGAATTTAGAATAAATTTAGCAGGCAGAAAACTGTGAAGATGAATGGATAATTANGAAATTAATTCTTTGAGTTACTAAAAATATTTCACTTCTTGCAATTAATTGTACATACTCAGTGGAAAAAAATTCCAGTTTATCATGAATCTGCTGAGAGATCTGTTTCTACAGATTTTTTCTGCTAACTGAAAGACTGTCAACAGAGTAGAAATTTTAAAAACCTAAATGCTATAGTAGCTTAAATCTCTGCCAAGGCTAAGACAGTTTTACAAGTTAGATTCAGACTTATCATCGCTATTTTAACCTGAAGATCCCAGGATATTGGGGTTGCATCTATTATGTGAAGTAAATTGAATATATGTTCTGGATAAATCCTGGGGTACATTTGTTCAACTGTTCTCAATCTTGTTCTCATAAAGACAGCTGACAGAAAGACAATGAGATAATTATTTGCTCCTACTAATAATGAACATGACTCTGATTTGTAAGAACAACTATTTCTCATCAACTTGTGTTCAATGCTATTATGATATTTTATGTTAAAATATGAATGAGAAGTAGATAATGGAGAAACTTTATAACTAATCCATGAACACATATTCCTTGCTTATTTTATTCTTTAAAAAATTTTTATTTATTTATTTTAGCTGAGCGTGGTGGCACACTCCTTTAGTCCCAGCACTTGGGAGATAGAAGCAGGTGGATCTCTGTGAGTTTAAGGCCAGCCTGGTCTACAGAGCTAGTTCCAAGGCAACCAAGGCTACACAGAGAAACTCTGCCTTGAAAAACAAAACAAAACAAAACTCAAATAAATAAATAAAAATAAAACTGTTTTAAAATTTTAAGTTATGTGTATGGGTGTTTTGCCTACATGTATATCTGCACATCATGTGTATGATTCATGCCCATGAGCAAGAAGAGGGTATTGGAACCCCTGGAACTAGAGTTACAAACAATTGTGGTCTGCCACATGGGTACTCTGGAAGACTAGCCAGTGCTTTTAACCACTAAGCCATCTCTCCAGCACCATTTTGAAACAGGCTTTTGTTTTTGGGCCACCAACCAGCTCCCAAATCATGACATGGGTACTTCTTATTAGTTATGAATGCTTGGCCTAGCTTAGGCTCATTTATGGCTATCTCTTTTAACTTAAATTAACCTATTTCTCCTTATTTACCTTTTGCCTTAGGCCTTTTTACCTTTTCTTTCTGAATGTCCTGCTTCTTCCATGTCTGCTCCCTGGATGTTTGGCAGCTCCCTGGATGTCTCTCTCTCCCTCCCTCGCTCTCTTCTCTCTTCTTCCTCTCATTCTTTTTAAGCCTAGATTCCTACTCCTATTTATTCTCTTTGCCCAGCAGCCCCGCCTACNCCTCTTCTGCCTAGCTATTGGCTGTTTAGCTTTTTATTAGACCAATCAGGTGCCTTAAGCAGGCAAGGTGAAACAAATGCAACACATCTTTACATAATTAAACACGTATCCTTACATCATTAAACAAATGCAGCATAAACAAATGTAATATATCTTTACATAGTTAAAGTGATATTCCACAACACCATTTATTCTTAATTGATACAGTCTCAGGATAATTAGATATCACAGATAATAAACCTAATCACATTGTTGTTTATATAATCTATTATATTGACCTTAATTGGCATATATTAAACTGCATATATTTTAAGTGTACATTTTGAGGCAAAACCTGTGTCAGTGCCAACATAATCAAGATGTAGAGTATTTACTTGACTATCCAACATTCCTGATGCTCCTGTTCTATGTTAACTCAGTACATGACTGTGGACCATCACTATCTATTTCTCTCATTAGAAAACAATTTTCCCTCCTTTTTTTGCAATTTATTGTACATAATATTTTTAACTGTCATATTCCTTGTTGCAAGATATTTGATTACAATGTGTAAAGATATGTCACTGTGATTGGTTTAATAAAAAGCTAAATGGCCAATAGCTAGGCAGGAGGTATAGCAGGGACTTCTGGCCAGAGAGAGCTCTGAGAAGAAGGAAGGTGGAGTTGCTAGCCCGACATGAAGGAAGCAGGATGGACAAAGTGGAGATGAGGTAACAAGCACATGGGAGAATGTAGATTTAAAAATATGGTTTAAGTTATAAGANGTAGTTAGAAATGAGACTAAGCTAAGGCCAAGCTTTCATAATTAATAATAAGTTGTTTTTTTTGTGAGCTGGCAGCCCAAAGTAAAGTCCAACTAGATATGGCACCCAACATGGGGCCATATGTATCCACAAAAGGCCTGAGAAAG
>LZPO01035696.1:4409-19274 GCA_001675575.1 Neotoma lepida | reverse complement strand
CAAAGAAAACTGAAACAAAAGAACATATATCCACAGAATTACATCCAATAAGTATATAAAAGATAACTCAATCTTAGATGTAAACAATGACTTTCTAGTTTTCAAATAGGCATAAAAGAGTTAATTGCACCTCAAGAGCAGGATGGGTGTGGTAAACAGACGTCAGTCTGGGGCATTAAGCATGCTCAGNACACTTTTATCAGTTTCCATGTAGCAGGATGGTGGAGATTTTATTTTTATGAAATTAGAACATTCCCCTATAATTTTGATTTTTTTCTCTTTTTAATTTTATAAAATGTAACAAAGGAGCCCATATTCTTGAAAGGTAGTGTGTGAAGAAAAGGTCTCTTTCTCCAGCCAACCTCCTGGCTATCATTTAATCACCCATTGGAACACTGAAAAGTATAAACTATGAAAGCACAACTCTGTCTTTAAAATGGAAACAGATCATTCACATTGTCTAGAGGCCTTCCTACTCTTTAAATACATCTTCGGGCCGGGCATGGTCGGGTACACCTGTAACCCTAGCACTACAAGGTGTGGTCAGGAAGATCAGGAGTTCAGGCATTTGGGGGTTCCTGGGCTACATGAATTCCTGTATGCCCCAACTCCCAAAAATACATCTATAAAGAAGTCAATAAGAAATAAAAAAAAAATCTATTATTGTGTCCCAATAGAGATTATTTATCTAATAACTAGAGTGATTACAACATGATTGCGTTCTTACTGTGTATAAGAAGGATCATTGCTGTTCTTTTTTTTAAATAGCTGTAAAATAATTTGAAATGGAAAGAAGAAAAATCATACTCTAGGGCCAGCAAGATGGCTTGATGGGTAAGGGTGCTTGTCACCATGGTTAATGATCTGAGTTTAGTCCTGGGACTCACATGGTTTAANAAGAGAATCAACTCCTCTAGTTATCCTCTGACCTCTACATGTGCAACGTGACATAGCCCCCCACACAAGGCAAATAAGTNTAATTTAAAAAAAACTTAAAATTATGCTTTAAAAATCTAATATTGGATTCCTATTTCATTTCTTTCACTAAAATAAATTACAGATGATCTAAATTTTTAAAAATGAAATTAGGGGNGATCTCTCATCACCAAATGAAACTTCCAATTCCAGGAATGGATTATGTCTAATCCAGTTGTTGGCCAAAGGGAACCCCAAAACAACACAGGCTATTGTCAAAGCTATTGATTGCTCTCCAAAAACTGATGGTAATGTCTATTGCTGAAGACAATNCCTACACAACTCACTCAACGTAGAGTAGTTGAGCTTGTACCTACTCAGAGCCTTCACCCCTACTGACTAGTGTTCATGGTTCTGGAAGGCACTCTGCATGCTACCAAAGGAGAAAGAAATACACCAACTCAGCTACAAATCCTTTGATCTACAATGGTGTCCTGCATGCAAGATATGCTGGTACAATAGTAGCACAAAACTTGTGGGACTAACCAACAAATATCTAATTGGATTTAAGACCCACTCCCTGAGATGTAATCCATTCCCAATACTGCTTGGGTGGTCAAGAACTTGAGACTAGATAGGCCAGGGTCCTACAGAGAAAATCAAATACTACTATTCTGCTAAAGGAATATAGCAATAAAATGACTCCTAACAACATTCTGCTATACTCATAGATCAGTGTATTGTTCAGTGATCAGCAGAGATGCACCTCCTGCAGTATATGAGAATAAACAAAGAGACCCACAGCTAGACAATGTATAAGGAATGAGAGACCTTGGGATATTCGTTCCTAAATGGGATGTCTCCATCAATTCCCTCTCCTTACAGCTCAGGAAATCTTGCAGAAGAGGAGGTAGAAATATTATAAGAGCTAGAGGGAATTGAGAATGCCAAGGAAACAAGGCCTTCTAAACATGGCAGAATGCACATATGCACATATGAACTCACAGAGAATGTGATAACATGCACAGGGCTTACAAGGGTCTGGACCTCATGAAGTCCCAGTGCTGAGAGGGGCATTTGGCACAAGCCCATATCCCTAGCCCAGAAACTATCTCCAATTGATAACTGCTTGCAAAGGAAAAATTAGTTTTCTCCAATGGAGTCTCATTGGGTATATAAATTACTCTTAAGGCAGGGCCCCCTGCCCAGCAGTAGATGGCCAACACAAAACAAGCTCACTAATGTTTTTCGAGGGTTTTGTCTCACAATGCTTTGTCTGGGAAGTTTATGTTCTTGAGTGGCTAAACACCAGTGGCTATACCACTGAGGAATTGAGGAATGTGATTTTCTCTCTCTCTGCAAACTTTAACTGTCTATACCTCCTCTGGGAGGGGTGGGGCCTCATAAGTCCCTCCCTCAACCTAGATGGACTTCTAATGAAACCAGATTTGTGCAGGACTTGTGCAAGCAGACCCTGTTGCTAAGAGTGCATGGGTCTCTTTCCCATCTTCCAGCTCTTACATTCTTCCAACCCACTCTCTGTTATGTCCCCTGAGCCTTTTCATATAATATTCATATTTTTCTTTAATTCATTAATCAAATTCATAATAGGTTTTGAATAGTCTTCTGTTAACTCTTTTTGGTGTCAACTTCTATTGATTTACATTTCTCTTGGATACAGTCTACCTGTTTTAGGAGCTTCATGAGTGCCCTAAAAGTTCANTAAGATCTCTCCTCTCCAGATGGTCAGAGAGCTAATGTCTCCTTACCCTGAATGGATGCCTATAGTGTTTCCTTTCTTATCCCATCAACTGTTCTCTCTCTGGTAACTGTGAAGTTCACACTATAAGCTAGCAGCCTAATAGCCACGTGTAAAAGGAGACCCCAATGTCCATTTCATCAACTGTTCTCNAGATAACTAACTCTTTCCTGGCAACCCTGCTCTGCACACTTCCAGCCACTTCAGCCTCTCAGAGCTTTTGATGTCTGCCTTCAGCTCATAGGCACCTCTGCACTTTTCTTGGATTCTCCCTCTCCAGGCTGATCTGTAAACTACTGAAGATCAGTGGTGGGGCAAAGTGTAAGACTCACGTTTATTTCCCCCTTTTCTCAGGAATTACATCTGCTGCTTACTATTTCCTAATATCTAAAATAATACCACTGTGTGCCCCTTTTCAGTGGTTTAGAAGGTAATGACTTCTCCAACACTAGCTTTGCCATTTGACTGAAAAAAAAAAATGTCTGCTGGTTTTGTTTTCGATGCTTATGTTACATCATTTTTAAATAAGAGCACATTTGAGGTCAAAACATAGGAAGAAGTATGCCTATACTAGTTTCAGATAACAACAAAAATTTACTTTTAAAAATAAATATTAGTTGTGACCCCAACGTGATTTTATTTTCAAAAACTGACCTAAAAAACTGTCTTGTGGAAAATCAAAGTAGTTTCTTATTTTCCTTAAGTTACCAGGAGAAAAATATTTATAAGTGCTGCTTTAAAAATGGTGATCTGTCGGGCGGTGGTGGCGGCGCACGCCTTTAATCCCAGCGCTCGGGAGGCAGAGGCAGGCAGATCTATGTGAGTTCGAGGCCAGCCTGGGCTACCGAGGGAGTTCCAGGAAAAGCGCCAAAGCTACACAGAGAAACTCTGTCTCAAAAAAACAAAACAAAACAAAAAAAATAAAAATAAAAATGGTGATCTTAAGTCAATCCTCAGGCCCATCTTGCAACAGAAGCTCTCTGGTTTTCAACCGCAGAGGGAGGCTGTGAGAGGTCAGTGGTTCCCTTGCTCTGACACTGAGAAAAACTTCTGGTTCCAACTGTTCCAACTGTGGATAGCAGTTAAATAGTTAAGTCTCAGTGTTTCNAGATATATGACTAGGTGACTTCATACAATTCTGAAACTTTGTTATCTAGAAACCAGGTAAAAATCATCAAGAATCTTTAGTGATTGGGTACTTATGGAGGCTAATTGAATTTAATCATCATATTTATGCTAATGTTCTTAGACATAAAATGTATTACACATGTAAAATGCATATAAAAATAAAACCACAAGAAAAGCAAAAAAATAAATTTTATCTGTTCAGATTTAATGTATTGTTTGTTTGTACTGCCCATAATTAATATTAATGATTGTCCTTAACTACAACCAATAAACTAAATTAATATTTAGAATGGAATTTCTTATTTATTTTTATTTAATACATAGTCTGAACTCCACAAGAAAAATATCCAATCACAATTACTTAAAACATTATAAAAATTCTTATTATATAATTCTCAAATTTCACATTAAATAAGAAAAGACAATTGGCTACTTACAGCCTCTTGTGAATAAAATGTTATCAAATTCTATATTTAAAAATATGCTATCATATTTTTAAATCGGATTTTAACTTATAAGGCGAAAAACCATAGATTTTAAAATAATAACTAGTATCAATAAAATTTCCCTCAAATCTCATAAAAAGCTCTTAGAGAACTCCAAGCACACTAATTATGCATGACCTCCCTGTCGGAACCCATGTTCAGCATCCTTAATCAAACTTTGTTACTCCAGGTGCTTCTTTTAATCTCTCTAAATGTTCTATAAATTATTTTACCTATGTTATTGGAACCTCTCTGCTCAAACAGCCACTGGTTTATACATAGGAACATTATGCACTCACAGTATTATAGTTTTAATTGAATTGAGCCTTTCTTAAATTTGAATTTTTCCTTAAGGTTTTATTTGTTTAAGCTTATTGAATTATTTTCAAATTAATTAATATGGAAAATAACAGAAGTGAGGACTTCCCTGTGGTTTAAAGACATCTCATAAGTCCTATGACATATACATGACATATAATAAATAGTTGCTTGAATACTTACATGAACATTCAATGATAACATGGAAATTAATGAAATGTTTGCATATGAATACTAGACCATATTTATATTTTCTAAAGCATATTTCCTATACATAGATGGCATTTTCTGTAAACTTTCAGGTGCTTTCAATTCCTGATTTCTGAACGATGAGTTTGTCCTAATCTAGCAACTTGATGTCTTACTTCCTATGGTCTTTGTTAGTTTTTTACTTCTCCCACAATCAACAATATAAGAAGCATAGAAAACCAAGAAATAACACTATGAAAATTCCATGTTTTCACACAATTTTCACACAAAGAACTAAGAATTGTTTGAGGAAACAACATTACACAACATGATTATTAAACAACTCATATCAAAATAACAATCTCATGGTACCTGTAAATATTTACTGCTTTATGCACTAATTAAGAGCAAAATATTGAAAACCAATGTAAGGAAAGTTGTTAAGTTTTAGTGGTACTGGGACTCATTTGAAGATATTTGTGAATATTTAGATTTCCCAGATCCATGCCAAAGACATCTCAACTCAACAGTCTTAGAGTGGAATGGATTCTATACAATTCTATTGCAGATGTTGTGTGTGTCATAAATGGAGAACACTGCTTGTAGGAAGTATGGCAGAAAGAAGTATTCTCATTCAATTAATATGATGTTATGTTTTCTTCATATTAGTATATGCAATACCAAGAGACTCTCCAAAAACTATCAAGTGTAATAAGAGATTGTTNAAAGGATTTTTAATTTAAAAATCCATTGTAAATATCAAATAAAAGATCAACACTTAGCCTCTTTTCCTTAAAAAAAAATGAAGATAACTTAGTAGTAAATAATTCAGCAGAAAAATTGATACGAGCCACAAAACTGAACTGGATCTGCATTTCAGAACTTCTGACTCAGAATTTTGATAAATCAGGTACTTGCAAAACTTGGGTTAAATCAGATGGATTCCATGAAAACAACTACATTATCAGCTCCATTCCCTTCCTTTACACCAAACCTTCCAGAAGCTAGCCNTTTGTATCACAAAAAACAGAGTCTTTCTCTGGTGAGTAATTCAGAAAACCTGGGAACCAGATGCCCCAGGGAGGCCTGAGAGTGAAGTCAGTTTATGAAAAAAGGGGAGTAAATGCAAGTACTTAAACTACACATAATCTCCTCCACTTGATTGCTGGCTGGCCTGCTGAAACTGGCAGGTTCTGTCTGCTGACAAAGACAGGTCTACAGACAATGACATCTAAGTACCTCATCCCGAAGAAAAATTCAAGTCCAGAAAGCCTATCCCTTAAGATCCTGTAAAATTTCAAGGAGGCCCATTCCTTACAAAGACGTATTTGTGTCCACTAGAAATTTAACCCATTTTTGAGTTCTTCACTTTTAATTACTTATGGAGGATTAACTCATATTTAATGAAAGTGATAAACTAATATAAAACATTAATGCTTACTGCAAAAGAGGGTGGACCTCACTTAGGATTCCCAGAACCTATATAAAGCAGAGGTGGCAGTGTGCATCTGTAATACCAGTATTCTGATGGCAATCCCTGGAAACTCAGGGGACATCTAGCCAGGAGTGCACAGTGGCAATCAAGAGAATTGGGTCAAATGGTGGATGGTGAAAACCAACAACTGAAGTCGATATTTGAACTCCATATGCATACCTCGGCATTTACAAACACACACACACACACACACACACACACACACACACACACACACACACACAGGAAGATACCTTAAGGGAATGGGAACAGTAGAATATAGGTAAGAGGAAAATAAAGAGAGGTATATTGTGGTGGGAGAGATTAAGTCTGTAANATACGAAAACGTTTAAAATTATATCACTGTCCTGAAGAATATGAATTCAACACCAAGTTGCACAGTGCTTGCTTAACAAGGGCAGAGAAACACATCATTAGATATTCCACCACTGTGTGAACATCACAAAACAAACATGCTTACACAGACCCAGAGCCTATTAGACATATAGGCTGTGTGTTAGAGCTCTGTAGTGTATTTAGTCTGCACACAACTGCACGTATGTGATGTAAGACCTAGTTTGACAGTGATAACATGAAAGCATGCATCACTTTACAAATGAAAAGACTGATCATGGATGCTATTTTAATTANATCATTTCTGTCAGCTAGATGGCATTATCTCATTTTATAAGTGAAACTGAAGCTTAGAAAATTAATCTGGATAAACTTGTCTAAAACTCATATACAATTAAATTTAGCTATTACTAACAATAATGATATGATATCATTAAAAAGAGATTCAGNGCCTGGCATGCTGTCACACATCTATAATCCTAACATTCAGGGGTCTGAAGCAGGAGGATTGTAAATTCTAGATAACCTGGATTATGTAGGGACACCATGTCTCAAAGAATGTGTGAGAGAAGGGATGAGCTGGGTACGGTGGCAGGTGTCTGCAATCCTCACCCTCGGGGGCTAAGGCAAAAGGATTGCTATGAGTTTGAGGCCAGCCTGGGCTACACAGCAAGACTGTCACACACACACACACACACACACACACATATTAAAAATAAGAAAGGAGGCTTAGACAAAAATTTAAAAATGATTCTGTTCTCACTAACAGACTCTCAGTATTCTATAGGCTGATATAGTCAAGTTTTGCACAACCAAGTTTCAAAGATAGTTTTACTAGGCATGGTAGTGCCTGCCTTTAATTCCAGGACTCAGAATCTCTCTCAAGTTTGAGACCAGTCTGATCTACATAGTGAGTTTGAGACAAGTCAGGGTTACACAGAGAGAACCTGTCTTAATACACACACACACACACACACACACACACACGCACTCACGCACACATGCACGCACAGGAAGATACCTTAAGGGAATGGGAACAGTAGAATATAGGTAAGAGGAAAATAAAGAGAGGTATATTGTGGTGGGAGAGATTAAGTCTGTAAGGGGGAGAGGAGCATTGGGGAGATGTGGATTCAGGTTGGGGGCGGTTAACCAAACTGAAGGGTGTTTGAAAAAGCCATATGGAAACCTACTATCTTCAAACCAAAATAAAAAACATAAAAGAGAGACCGAAGGAAGTCATCCTGCATGGTAGATAATGCTGTCTGTAGAAGCAGCAGCAACTAAATGAAGTTTCCAGTCCCCAATGTAGATTCCTCTACAGCATTTCTAAGGGGAGCCTCAGAGCCTCCCAAAACAATACAGGCCCTTGTCAGTTCTCTAAGTTGTCCACTAGAAGCAGAGAATATGACCACATTGCTCAAGATGTCTCACAACTCAGTTGCGAGATGCAGAGAAAGCAATCTGGAAAATAAATAGAAACTTCCTTTCTGCCATCTAGCTTTTGAAGTCCCGGAATGCTAGGCAGGTTGTTGGAGGAGAAAAAGCATCATTGGTCTTATCTAGACATGAATCTATTGTGCCAGCATGTGGGTAAGATGTGCCCACTTGGGCAAAAATGGCATGATTGTTATAGGGATAACCAAATGTTGTCCAATTGGATTTGAGGTCCACACCATGAGAGGGAATTCATGCCTGATACTGCAAGACTGGTTAACAACCCATGCCTAGTGAGGTCATAGGCTCAAGTAGGGTAACTAAATTAACATAGCATTAAACTGTCTTCTNAATGTGTACTTTCATACCCATTTACAAAAGCTACTCTCAACCCTAATCAGTGAAGTCCCTCTTTCCAGTAAACAGCATGAATGCAGAGTCATAGCTGCTCAAGATGCTGAGAATAAAGGATGGTTTAGTGTTCAGCCCTAAATAAACATTTACACCACACCCTCTAAGACTTAGGGAACACAGCAGAAAAGAGGGTAGGAAACATGTAAGAACCTGAAGCTAGGGTGAAGGCTATGAAATGCTGTCCTCTGGAATCCTTATAACACTACAGTCACAAACTCAATACTTGCACTGGGACCACATGAGACTAGNGCATTCAATAATTAGTCACAGGAAGGGGAGAGGGAGCTTTAGGGACACTCCTGTCTGCTGAACTGACAGGTACTGGGAGTGTAAGAAATCATCATTTCTAGTTGTGTACTCAGAAGATACTACATAAACTCAGTGGATCACAAAACAAACATGAGAGAGTATAGATACGGGGACGGACAGACAGAGGTGGTAGAAAGGTGAGAGGGGTGAAGGGANAGAGTGATCAGTATATATTATGTCCATGTATGAAATTGTCAAGTAAAAACTAAATTATTAAAAATCATAAAACTAAACCTCTCAGACAGGAAAACTCTATTTCATATGACTTAATTAGAAAGTAGAAACTACAAAATCAGAATAGTAAGAGTAAAGAAAAATGATATCGCCAAAAGGATAATCCAACAAACTGCTCAAGAGATAAAGATGTCACTTTCACACTGAAAAATTACCCACTCTGACTAAATAACCAGCAAGTTACAGGGAAAAATTATTTCTCAAGATCTGAAAAAAAAATTACCTCTTGCAATTTCATTCTTTGCAAATAAAAAGGTATGCACAAGCCGGGCAGTGGTGGCGCACGCCTTTAATCCCAGCACTCAGGGGGCAGAGCCAGGAGGATCTCTGTGAGTTCGAGGCCAGCCTGGTCTACAGAGTGAGATCCAGGAAAGGCACCAAAACTACACAGAGAAACTCTGTCTCAAAAACACCAAAAAACCAAAAAAACAAAAACCAAAAAGGTGTGCACAAGAGAGTAATGAACACAGAGGAAAGCTGAGAACCAGGACAGATGAATGTACATAGAGAAAGGAAAGGACCTCCACTACAGATTGGAGGTGATGAGCGACCCCAAGAGAGAGGCCTCACAACAACCACTGTAAACTGGAGTGAGAGGAGCAGGGATCTCCTGCATTGTTTCTTTCATTTCATTAACTTTTCATTGTTTTCTTCAAAAGTATGAAGTTTCATGACATCAATAAAGTTTATATAACACCAAGTGAAAATAAGAAATAATTATTAATCCCTGAGGAAGAAACATTTTTCATAATGGAGATGTTGCTGTGTGTAATATCCACACAATTTAATATGTCTTTGACAATTAATCTAAGAGACAATTGGGAAAGAATAAAACTTTTCCACCAGTTTTAAAAAGTTAAAAATCTGAAGCTTTTCATTTTCCATTAACTTGACATCTGATGACCACAGATTTTAAATACCTTTATCATCCCATGAATATACACATTTAAGAAATACCCTATAATAATGGGTGTTACATGCTCCCTAAAGCCGTGCCTAGGAGTTCTAAAAGTAGTAAATTATGGATTCAAATCTATATGTAATAATTCTGGTACTCCAGAGTTTACTGGAGAATAGTATTATCTTGACCTTCATTTCAAATTTCTTAATTACTTAACTTCATTAAAAATAGATTTTTTTGCTTATTTCACACCTATTATTAAAGCAGCCACTCCCACTTTGTTGAATCCTGAGCTCTCAGAGGACTTTTCTGAGTTAACCAACTTATTTTACCACCTGACCTCAGTCATTTCTCTTCATCCTTTCTTTATTTCCGCTCCTTAGTTCACATTTATTTAATTTATAAGTAGGGCATGACCCTATGATTATCAAAAGCCCTTTCAACTGAAAAATTACAACCTAGCTTTAGTTTTCTTTCCAACATATTCTTATTTTCAAGGCCAGCATTTTGTTACCTATAGTCCAGCATTTTGTTACCCATAGTTCAGCATTTTATTACCCATAGTTTTGGTTTTAGCCTCACTCTTCAAATTCTATTTAGGCAAATATATTACAAACATATGAGTAATGTTCTATCATGAGGTTTATGAATTATGAAATTTCTTTAAATTCCACAAATTATAAGAAAAAAGAATCGATTTCTTTGTCATCTATTTTAAATAACTTGCTCAGTGATGACAAAAAACAGAAGCAACAGTTTTATTTATATACAAACTTTCAGCTAAGAACATGTACCCTGTAAGATGATTATTAACCCATTTTTATGACCACAGCATAGAATTACAGACTGAACTGAACTCAAGATGATCTCTAATCTAGCATCCATCTACAAGAGTGACTACATTTTAATAATCTAAAAGATATATATCCTTCCTTATTTTTCAGAATCTCTGGAGAAGATGTTACAGTAATCTTTATAAATTTGACCTATTGACTAATATGCCTTCTTTTATTCATAATCCAAACCTGCAGGTAAAAGGAAATAAAGGCCAGATTTCCTACATCCTTGGTAGATGCTTATCCTAGTTAGTGTTACTATTGCTGTGATGAATGTCACTACCTAAAGCAACTTGGGGAAAAAGGAAATAAATTTGGATTGCATTTCCACATCACTGTTCATCGCCAAAGGAAGTCAGGACAGGAAATCAAACATGGCAGGAACTGATGCAGAGGCCATGGAGGAGTGCTGCTTACTGGCTTGTTAGCCCTGACTTGCTCGGCCCACTTTTTATAGCACCCAAGACTACCAGCCCAGGCATGACCACACTCACAATGGTCTGGGCCCTCCCCTATCAATGACTAGTTAAGAAATTTCCCTACAGGCTAGCCAACAGCCATATCTTTTTCACAATGGAGGCTCCCCTCTCTCCAATGANCCTAGCTTTTGTCAAGTTGACATACAACTAGCAGGCACAATGCTCTTTAGTGACTGTGGTTATAAAACAACCATAAAAATAAGTAGATGAAATCATTATCACCATTCATTTGTTTTGAGCAATATCCAAATTAAAACAGTTCCATACAATGAAAGTATGCATACCGAAGATGGATACTTATGTTGAGTTCATAGTAAGGTTTTTTACTAATAAGGAAAGTAATTTCTATTAGATCTGTATTGAGTCCTAAAGACAAAAAATAAGACACATTTATTTATTGGGACCTTTCTGGACGCCAGGCATCATACTCCAAGCATTAACATGAGAGTGATTCTTTGCAGCAACTCTGTGAAGGGAGAAATACTGCTATTCCCCTTTTTTGGTGATGGAATTGAGGGCCAATGAAGTGCAATAATCTGAGGTCTCATAATCAATGGGTAGTAAAGTCAGAATGCAAATTTAAACATGATGCTTCTGTCCCTGTCTCTAATATATTACTAAAGAATTAAAGTTACTGTTATTACTAAGATGATTAAGATTAATAAAAAAAATCTATCTATAAAATATATCTTCAAATTCTCATTAGTTCCTTGATAGTAAAGATGATGTGAGGACTGGAGAAATGGCTCAATGAGTAAGAGCAAACAATGCCGGGGAAAGAGCACTGAGTTTGGTTCCCAACTCCTGCATCAGGTTGCTCACAACTGCCTGTAACTCTAGCTCCAGTAGTCAACACTTCTGGCCTCCACAGGCACCTGCACACACACACACACACACACACACACACACACACACACATACACAAATAAATGAATAGATAGATAGATAAAAACAAATACCTCTTTTTAAAAAAATGACCCAGAAAGAACAAAAAACTTCTAAAAGACATATGTTCACATGACAAGTCGTATTTCAAACTCTATTGTTTTTAAGTTTGCTTATTACATAATTTTCCCAGGTCTATCCAAATTTATTTCTTAAAATATATAACTATTTTAAACATAATTTCAGTTATTTCAGAGTTTATACTTTCAAGGAATACACAGTGTTTTTAGGTTTTATGATAAATGAAAAGAGGCAGTTTGTATTTGAAGATGCATTAGACTAGCTTCAATATCTTATAGAATATTGAACCAACTAGAAACTTCCTCCTAGGATAAATNTAACTTTTTATTAGGAAAGTGGCCAACTATGTTGACCAAGTAAATGTTATTGTTCTGTTAAGATAATTCATGTTGTCAATGCTATGAGCACACTTCTAAACAGGTGAATACTTCAGTTAATATGTAAAGCCCTCTTAATATTTCAATTTAATGTTTGATATGGTTATTTAAAGTCAATATTCTTCAAACACCATAAACTTTGAAATTTGATTCATAATTCAATTTTAGAACAATTACCTTTCTCATTGTTTCCTTTCCCACTGTAATCTCACGCCCATCCTGCCCCATGCCATTCTTAAAGACTAGAATTCGTATTGAGGTCTTCTGAGTAAGTGTCTTCATCCTTCTGGAAAGTACAGGCTTGGTTTTCTGTCTTTTGACATCAGTGGGAAGCATCAACCCATGCATTGTCCAAGTCACTTTCTTCGTTAACAACAGATGGTCTAGAAGATAGGGTTTTTTTTTTTTTTAATTCAAGTCAGTATTTGGCATCAGAATTTAAAGATGGACACATCATGCTTCCCTTCTTCCTATTTCCTATGTCATACACACTGGCCAGTCTCCATTTAGATGCTGGTTTTCTGAAATGCTACCTCCAGCTTCTGCAGCTTCCCACTAACCGTGACATAAGCTATAGCAAGCTGTCTGCTCTGATCGCCTGCATAAATCATCATTTCTGAAGGGAACAGATGTTCAGGCTATGAAAGAGTAATACCACAATTTAGTCCTAATTAAAATTCACCTTAGCATGTCTCTATCCCTGATCACATGCACCTGGCTTCAAGGGTCCACTGAAAGGGTCCAGTGTCCTTTGCTTCTGCAAAACAACACGAGACATGAACTCTTGTGTTCTTTCCTTTGGGGAAACTCCCTTTCTTCTCTAATACATTTTCTTTGCTGTTGCTTTAGAGCTGATGACCTCTAATCAGTGACCTTCCACGGCACTTCTGTGAGGAGCAGGGAGGCGCTTTCTAAACTACTTCACTGAAAGTGAAGAACAGCTTTTCATTAACAGTTACTTTGACCTAGACATTTTCAAAGACGTATGCAGGGATTTCAGTTTGAAACTCCCACTAATATTAATGGGAATGCAGCTAAATTACTATGTTAGGCTTCAAAAAATNTATGGGTAAAAACAGGAATGTAGCATATTACATACCAAGCTGCTGTCAGTCTTCCTCTCTTTTTAAGAGGTTTCATTTCATAAATAAATACTTTTTACCTAAACCATTTACCTTACTCATGCATTCAATTTGTTTTAGGTCTTATTTTTAAATTACACATTATATAGAAACACAATGATGCCTCCATCTGTTCATATTTGTACTAATAAGAGAAATATGTCTATTTATATACACCCAAGAATACCTAATTTACCTGTTTGCCCAAATTTCTAAATAATCATTCTCTGTTAGCACTCGCCATCAAGTAAATGTGATTCCTTTTACCTAGAAATGGCGCTTTTGTACACGTGCATTGTGATCACAGCAGCACTATTGACGGCTGAAAGGTAGAAGCCAAATGCCTATCAGTGGACAAATGGGTAAACTGTGGAACATACACATGATGGGATATTATCCAACCACATAAAGGAATGAAATGCTGAAAAATGCTACAATGAGAATAAACCTTAAAAACACTGCACTAAATGAAAGAAGAAAAGGGACATCCAATTCCATTTATTTGAAATATTAAGAATTTAGNTAAACCCACAGAAAAAGAACATAGGTAGAGTTACCTGGAGCTGAGAAGAGAGTGGCATTAAGAGAAACTAAGTGAAACAGTCTCACCAGAAGTGGCTGCAGAAATAAGACTTAAATAATGCCAAGAACTACAGACAACTAAGGATTGCTGGGAGAAGGAGAATTAGCCTTTCCCGGGGATGATCCCCCTTATTCATTGTCCAATGCAGCGATCAGACTTGAAACTATATGCACACTAACCACAAAAACAGACCCATAAATATATAGTATATATTTATGCGTACACATACATATACATATATTTTTGTAATAATAATAATCAAAGAAAAAATGGCTATCAACATGAGAGTAGGAAGACACATGGAAAGGATTNGAGGGAAGATAGTTGGGAGGGATTGCAGGGAAAAAAGGGAAGGGAAAGTGATGTAATTCTATTTCAATTAAAAATATATTTTTAGCAAAGTGGATCTCTGTGAGTTCGAGACCAGCCTAGTCTACAAAGTGAGCTCCAGGACAGCTAGGGCTATTACACAGAGAAACCCTGTTTTGAAAAACCAGAAAAACAAACAAATAAAAGAACACATTTTTTATTAAAAATTTTCTATTTATTTTACATACCAACCACAGAACCCCCTCTCCTCCCTCCT
>LZPO01035695.1:21173-32636 GCA_001675575.1 Neotoma lepida | reverse complement strand
TCTTGGCACCAAATGTTAATATTTTCCAGTGCTGCAGTTACCATGTGAGAAAAGGTTAAGAGGCACGACAAAACCCAGTATCAGAGCTTTATTAGGAGAGAGAGAGGCGGAGAAGGGAGGAAGAGAAGAAGAGAGACAAGGGGAGGGAGGAAGAGGCAGGATTTCCCTTGCACATGAGCATGTGAGGTCACTTAGCTGGGGGAGTGGCCAGGAACTCCAGCAACAATCTGAAAGCATACATACACTTAACATTATACAGAATGTACTCATCTTTTTTTAATGGCTATAGGTGTAAAGCTCTAAAAAAATAAATAAAATAATGTGAGAGATAAGAGGAATGGACAGTTTTTTAAAAGTGCATGACAATGTCTTAAGGTGCAGAACTCTAACAACATTATTTATCACCTAATAAAATTGGGAAATAAACCAGAGCCCTAAATAGAAGCAGAGAAACGATTGAATACAATTCAAATCTTTTCTGAGTAAAATATGTAGGAAAAACAGAAAAGAAAGTTTTCTTAACCTAATAAAGAAAATCCTGAAAAACATAACAGCACTTCTATTATTCAATAGATTCATATTAATTGTTTTTCTTGTGAAACTGATATGCTACATGAGGCTTTTGGGATCTCTACTTTTACAGTTGTCTATGCTAGACACTGGGTGATATAGGAGAAGCTAATATATTTTAAAAGAAAGCATTAGAAATAGAGAAATAAATGTTTCCATTTTGAGCAGAAACAACTCTTAACAGTTTTGTATTGTCTTTAATATTTTCCTCAATAATAGTTTACAGATTTCTGTATCAATATTTTATGATTTAATTAGCCTAGTTCCTAACTATTGAATATTATTACTATTATAATACTTTCTAACATTTGGTATTTTAAAACCATTTAATACAAATGTGAACTTACACTTTGCTTATCATTTATAAACTCAAATGTCACTTAGATTCCTTTAAATGCAATGTACATAAAATATTGATACAGAAATCTGTAAACTATTATTGAGGAAAATATTAAAGACAATACAAAAACTGAAATATTACATTTGTTAACTTTGAATAAAAATAGGTAAAACTATGCTTTGAACTTATGTATGGTCTCATAATAATTCCAATAAATACTGTTGCTTTAAAATTTACTAAACAAAAAGGAACTGGAAGAACAAAAGAGGAATGGAATTAAAAACCAAAAAAAAAGTATATTCTGTGAGACTAGCTTTTTTAATATATTTATTTCCTACTGACATATGTATTCAAGTATTCAAAATGATTAATCATTTTATACTTGTAGTAGTCATTTGCATTATTTAAAATAATTTAAATTTATTTATGTATAATCAAATCTGTTATAGAAATGTATTAATTAGGTATGTAAATATACAATATTTCATAGTACATAGTACAATATATTTACATGTACATGCTGTTAAATTATGAAACATTAAACAAGTTATTAAATCTAGATTGGTTTGAGAATATTAATATATCTATATGAGTTATATAAAACTTTGTGAGTAAATAATAAATTTGTGAGTAAATAATAAATAATAAATAAAGAAACTCACACACATACACACAAATACCTACAAAATAGAGCTCAAATCAGAACAAATTATATGACTTTGTATAAAGCAGAGCTCAAACATTAGTTGCCACATCCTCAATACGAGATATTTTGTAAATCAGATAGATTTCCTGAAATTGTCTACCCTCATTAGAATGATGGTAATAATGCTATGGATGTATGAAGCATTTTAGAGTGCAAATTCTTGCAGATATTATGGAAAACAATTGAAAATCTCCACAAAAAGTAAAACTAGAACTACTNTATTATGTGTTAACTCTTTTCACTTGTGCATACCCAAGGAAACAAAATAAAGTACCCCTCGTGGTTTTTTTTGTTTTTTTGTTTTTTTTTGGTTGTGTTCTTCCCAAAGACATTGAAAAAATTATCCATAACTGCTAAAGATAAGTGTCCTGGTTCCTTCTTTTTTGCAACTTGATCTAAGCTAGAGTTACATAAGAAGAGGAACCTCACCTGAGGAAATATTTTCATCCAGATTTTTTTTCTAGGCAAGTCTTTAGGACCATTCAATAGTGGCAGTGCTACCACTGGGCAGGTGGTCCTGAATTTTAGAAGAAAACAAGCTAAGAAAGCCATGGAGAGTAAGCCAGTAAGTAAAATTNCTCCATGACAGCTACTTCAGTTCCTACCTCTAGGTTCCTGCCTTGAGTTCCTGTCCTGCCCTCATTCTGTGGTTATTACTCAAGAGGTGTGAGTTGAAATGAACTCTTTCATTTACTGCACATTTGTGTATATATTGTTATTTTGGTAAAAGTCCTAGTTAATAAGTGCTACAGGTGATTACAGCTGTTTAATTACTTTTCTTCTTGGTCAGCTTGCATAGTGTTTTCTGGAGTCATGGAAAATATACCTCAGGAAGGAGGCTTTCAGGTCAGATCCAGATCAGATAATCTAAGCTTATGTCCTATGTTTGTAGTATCTTTAGCAACAAGGCTCTACTCTCAACCACTGAAATATAACTAAGGTGTACATCAATAGTCTATAATACTTGGGCATTACTTGAACAGCCTTGACCAACTCTTAAAAGGAGGATTTATCAGGTCTTGTTTTGGAGGTTTTGCTAACCTGTGGTTCCTGAGGTAGCATTGCAAGCCCACATAGCTTAATATAAATGAAAAAAATATTAATTAAATTTAAAAAAAGATAATTTTTTTTAAATTAAAAAAGAGGACAGGTTTTTAAGTGAAAAAGGAAATATTTGCATAATGTATGGTCCAGAGTAAAGGGAGATTTTTTTTTTCAAGATGAAATAGATGACTTGTTTCTTTTTTCAGTGAGTTGAAGATAAAAATGGTAATTCTCACCAGTGGTAAAAGAGTGTTTGAGTAATCTAACAGCATGCCTGAAAGAGGACAAAAAAATGAAATCACACCCAAAAGGACCAGATCCAAGAAATAATAAAACAAATGTCTGAAAATAAATAAAATAGAACCAAAAATAATTTATAAAAAAATCAAGAAAACGAAGAGTTGGTTCTTTGAGAAAGTCAGTAAAATTGACAAGCACACAAATTAAATAAAAAGCAGAAAGAGAATATACAAATNAACTAAATTAGAGATGACAAGGGGGACATAATAGCAGACTGTGGAAATCCAGAGAATCATAAGAACATACTTTAAAAAAATTGTATTCCACTAAGTCAGAATATTTAAAGAAATGGGCAGGTTTTTCCAATAAATACCATTTGCCAAGGTTAATTCAAAATTCAAAATTAGCTGAGCAATTGAAACAGACCTACATCCTTTGTGAAATCGAAGTAGTAATAAAAGTCTCACAAAAATAAACAAACAAAATATAACAAATATGGCCGGCACCAGATAGTTTTAACAAGGATTTCTACCAGATTTTATTTATTTATTTATTTATTTATTTATTTATTTATTTACTTACTTACTTACTTACTTACTTACCTACTTACTTACTTACTTATATTTTACACACCAACCACAGTTGACTCTCCCATCCCTCCTCTCATTTCCCCACCCCCTGCCCCCATCCCCCATCCACTCCTCCAAAAGAGTAAGGCCTCCCATGGGTAGTCATCAAAGCCTGGTACACTCAATTGAGGCAACACCAAGCTCCTCCCCACTACATCAAGGCTAAGCAAGGCATCCCACCATAGGGATGGGCTCCAAAAAGCCAGCTCATTTACCAGGGATAGATCCTGATCCTACTGCCAGGGGCTCCTCAAGCAGACCAAGCTACGCAACTGTCTCCCACATGCAGAAGGCCTAGATCGGTGCCATGTAGGTTCCACAGGGGTTGCTCTAGAGTTCCTGAGTTCCCACATGCTTGGTTCAGTTGTCTCTGTGTGTTTCCCAATCATAATCTTGACCCCCCCTTGCTCATAGAATCCCTCCTCCCTCTCTTTGACTGGACTCCTGGACCTCAGCCTGGTGCTTGGCTGTGGATCTCTGCATCTGCTTCATCAGTTACTGGATGAAGGATCTATGATGACACTTAGGGTATTCAGGAATTTGATTACCAGGGTAAGCCTGTTCAGGCCCCCTCTCCATTATTGCTAGTAGTCTTGCCTGGGATCATCCTTGTGGATTTCTGGGAATTTCTCTAGCACCAGGTTTCTCCCTAATCCCATAATGGCTCCTTCCATTAAGATATCTCTTTTATTGCTCTCCCACTTGGTCCCACCACTAGCTCAACACACATTCCTTCATGTTCTTACCCCCCATGCTCTCCCCTCTATTACCCCCTATACCCAGTTTACCTAGGAGAACTCATCTATTGCCCTTCCCCAGGGTAATCATGTGTCCCTCTTAGGGTCCTCCTTGTTAGCTAGCTTCTTTGGAGCTATAAGTTGTAGTCTGGTTATCATTTGATTTACATTTAGTATCCACTTCTGNGTGAGTACATACCATGTTTGTCCTTCCGAGTCTGGGTTACCTTACTGAGGGTGATATTTTCTAGTTCCATCCATTTGCCTGCAAATTTCATGATGTCATTGGTTTTTACCACTGAGTAATACTCCATTGTGTAATGTACTACATTTTCTTTATTCTTTGGTTGAGGGGCATCTACATTGTTTTCTGGTTCTGGCTATTATGAATAATGCTGCTATGAATATAGTTGAGCAAGTGTCCTTGTGGTATGCTTGAGCATCCCTTGAGTATTTGTCCAAGAGTGGTATTTTTGGTCTTGAGGTAGATTAAGTGCCAATTTTCTAAGAAGTCACCATAATGATTTCCAAAGTGGCTGTACAAGTTTGCACTCCCACCAACAGTGGAGGAGTATTCTCCTTACTCCATATCCTCTCCAAAATAAGCTGTCCTCAGTGTTTTTGATCTCAACCATTCCGACAGGTATAAGATGGTGTCTTAGAGTCCTTTTGATTTACATTTCCCTGATGACTAAGGATACTGAGCAATTTCTTAAATATCTTCTGGCCATTTGCAATTTTTCTGTTGAGAATTCTCTGTTTAGATCTGTATATCATTTTTTAAATGGATTATTTGGTATTTTGATGTCTAGTTTCTTGAATTCTTTATGTATTTTGGAGATTAGCCCTCTGTCAGATGTGGGGTTGATGAAGATCTTTTCCCATTCTGTAGGCTGTCTTTTTCTCTTATTTACTGGGTCCTTGGCCTTAGAGAAATTTTTCAGTTTCAGGAGGTCTCGTTTATTAATTGTTGCTCTTAATGTTTGTGCTATTGGTGTTGTATTTAGAAGTGATCTCCTGTGCCAATGTGTTCAAAGCTACTTCCCACTTTCTCTTCTATAAGTTCAGGGTAACTGGATTTATGTTGAGATTTTTGATCCACTTGGAGTTGAGTTTTTTGCATGATGATGGATATGGATCTATTTGCAATCTTTTATGTATTGACATCCAGTTATGACAGCATCATTTATTGAAGATGCTTTGTTTTTTCAATTGCACAGTTTTGGCTTCTTTCTAAAAAATAAGATGTTCATAGGTGTATGGATTAACATCAGGGTCTTCAACTTTATTCCATTGGTCCACATGTCAGTTTTTATGCCAATATCAAGCTGTTTTTATTATTGTAACTCTATAGTAGTGCTTGAAGTCAGGGATGGTGATGCCTCCAGAGGTGGCTTTATTGTATAGGATTGGTTTTGTTATCCTGGGNTTTTTGTTTTTCCATATGAAGTTGAGTATTGTTCTTTCAAGGCCTGTGAAGAATTGTATTGTGATTTTGAGAGGGATTGCATGGAATCTGTAGATTGCTTTGGTAAAATTAACATTTTTATTATGTTGTTTCTGCCTAACCATGAGCATGGACGATCTTTCCATTTTCTGTTATTTCCATCAATTTTTGTTTTTTAAGGACTTAAAATTCTTGCCATACAGGTCTTTCACTTTTGGTTAGAGTTACCACAAGATATTTTAAATTATTTGTGGCTATTGTAAAGGGTGATATTTCTCTCATTTCCTTCTAGGATCATTTATCATTTGTATATAGGAGGGCTACTGATATTTTTTTAGTTAATCTTATATCCTATCACCTTTTTGAAGGTGTTTATCAGCTGTTGGAGTTCCCTGGTAGAATTTTTTTACTCACTTATGTATATTATCATATCATCTGCAAATAGCTAAAGTTTAACTTCCTCCTTTCCAATTTGTATCACCTTGATTTCCTTTTGTTGTCCTATTGCTCTAGCTAGAACTTTTAGTACCATATTGAATAGATATGAGGAGCGTGGGCAGCCTTGTCTTATTCCTGATTTCAGTGAAATCACTTTGAGTTTCTCTCCATTTATTTTGACGTTGTCTGCAAACTTGCTGTCAATCGACTTTATTATGTTTAAGTATGTTCCTTTTATTCCTGATCTCTCCAAGACCTTTATCATGAATGTATGTTGGATTTTGTTGAAGGCTTTTTCAGCATCTAATGAGATGATCATGGTTTCTTTTTCTTTTTTCAATTTGTTTATATGGTGGATTATATTGACAGATTTTTGTTTGTTGAACCAATCCTGCATCTCTGGGATGAAGCCTACTTGATCGTGCTGTTTGATTTTTTTGATGTGTTCTTGGATTCAGTTTGCTGTACTGTATTGAATATTTTTGCATCAATGTTTATGAGGGAGATTGTTCTGTAATTCTCATTATTTGTTGCATCTTTTGTGTAGTTTTGGTATCAGGGTTACTGTAGCCTCATAAAAAGAGTTTGGTAATGTTTCTTCTGTTTCTCTTTTGTGGAATAATTTGAGAAGTACTGGTATTAGCTTTTCTTTGAATTTCTGGCAGAATTCTGCACTGAAACCATCTGGCCCTGAGCTTCTTTTGGTTGTTAGACTTTTAATGAAGGTTTCTAGTTACTTTGGGGTTACAAGTCTATTTAAATTGTTTATCTGGTTTTGATTTAATTTTAGTTGTGGTACCTATCAAGAAAATTGTTCATTTCTTTTACATTTTCCAATTTTGTAGAGTACAGGTTTTTGAAGTATGACGTGATGATTCTCTGGATTTTTTTTTTTGTTATCTGTTGTTACATCTGCCTTTTTGCTTCTGATTTTGTTAATCTGGATATTCTCTCTCTGCCTTTTGGTTAGTTTGATAAGTGTTTGTCTACATTTTTGATTTTCTCAAATAACCTACTCTTTGTCTCATTGATTCTTTGAATTGTTTTCTTTGTTTCTATTTTATTGATTTTAGCCCTCAATTTGATTATTTCCTGGTGTTTATTCCTCCTGGGTGAGTTTTCTTCTTTTTGTTTTAGAGCATTCAGGTGTGTTGTTAAGTCAGTAGTGTGAGGTTTTTCCACATTCTTTATTTAGTCATTTAGTGCTATGAACTTTCCTCTTAATATTGCTTTGTAGTATCCCATAAGTTTGGATATGTTGTACATTCATTTTTATTGAATTCTAGGAAGTTTTTAATTTCTTTCTTTATTTTTTCTTTGACACAATGGTGATTCAGCTGAACATTATTCAGTTTCCATGAGTTTGTAGACTTTCTGTAATTTGTGTTGTTGTTGAATTCTATCTTTAAACCATGGTGATACAATAAAATACAGGGGTATATTCCATTTTTTTAATATCTGTTGAGATTTTCTTTGTGGCTGAATATGTGGTCAGTTTTAGAGAAGGTTCCATGAGGTGCTGAGAAGAAGGCATATTCTTTTCTGTTTGGGTGGAATGTTCTATATATGTCTGGTAAGCCCATTTGAGTCATGACATCTCTTAGTTCCCTTATTTCTCTTTTAAGTTTCTGTCTGGCAGACCTGTCCATTGGAAAGGGTAGGGTGTTGAAATCTCCCACTATTAGTGTTTGGGGTTTGATGTGTGAGTTAAGCTTTAGTAATTTTTATATATATATATGTGTGTGTGCCCTTGTATTTGGAGCATAAATGTTCAGAATTGAGACTTCATCTTGGTGGATTTTTCCTGTGATGAATATGATATGTCCNTTTCTATCTCCTTTGATTAATTTTAGTTTGAAGTCTACTTTGGTAGAGATTAGGATAGCTAAACCAGCTTACTTCTTAAGTTCATTTGATTAAGTCTTTTCCTAACCCTTTACTCTGAAATAGTATTTCTCTTTGAAGTTGAGGTGTATCTCTTCTATGCAGCAGAAGGATGGATCCTGTTTTCTTATCCATTCTGTTAGCCTGTGTCTTTTTATAGGTGAATTGAGTCCTTTGATATTAAGGTATATTAATGACCAGTGATTGTTAATTACTGTTAGTTTTTGGTGATTATGTGTGTGTGTGTGTGTGTGTGTGTGTGTGTGTGTGTGTGTGTGTGTGTTTCTCTTCTTTGGAATTTGCCTGTGTAGGATTATCTATTGCCTGTGTTTTCTTGGGTGCATCTAACTTTGTTGGGTTGGAGTTTTCCTTCTAGTCCTTTCTGTACAGCTGGATTTGTGGATAGGTATTGTTTAAGTCTGGTTTTGTCATGGAATATCATGTTTACTCTGTCTATATTGATTAAGAGTTTTGCTAGTTATGGTAGTCTGGGCTGGAATCCATGGTCTCTTAGTGTCTGTGTAATATCTGTCCAGGAACTTCTGGCTTTTACTTTCAGAGTGTCCACTGAGAAGTTGGGTGTTATTCTGATGGGTCTGCCTTACTTGGCCTTCTTCTTTTTATGATCTTAATATTCTTTCTTTTTTCTGTATGTTTAGTGTTTTTCTATTATGTGGCAAGGGGACTTTTTGTTTAATGTTCAGTCTATTTTCTGTTCCATAAGCTTCTTACATCTTCATAGACATTTCCTTCTTTAAGTTGAGAAGGTTTTCTGCTATGATTTTGTTGAATATATTTTCTGTTCCTTTGAGCTTGTATTCTTTTTCTTCTTCTATCCATATTATTCTTAGGTTGTTCTTTTTCTGGTGTCCCAGATTTTCTGGATGTTTTGTGTTATGACTTTGTAGGCTTTAATGTTTTCTTTGACCAATGAATCTATTTCCTCTATAGTATTTTCAATGTCAGAGATTTGCTCTTCCACCTCTTGGATTCTGTTGGTTATGTTTGCATTCTCTAGTTCCTGTTCATTTACCTAGTCTTCTGTTTCCAGCATTCCCTCTGTGTTTTCTTTATTATCTCTATTTCAGATTTCAAATATTGAACTGTTTCCTTCACGTGTTTGATTGCTTTTTCTTGGTTTCTTTGGCTTTCTTTAAGGGATTAATTAATTTCCTCCATTTTTTTGTTTGTCTTTTCCTTGATTTCTTTAAGGGAATTTTTATTTCCTCTTTAAAGGCCTCTATCATTTTCATAAAGTTATTTTCAAGGTCATTTTCTTCTGCTTCTTCTACATTGGATGTTCAGGTCTTGCTGTTTTAGAACCACTAGGTGCTGGTCATGCTATATTGCTCTTCAAGTTGTTGAANGTTTCCTTACACTGGCATCTACCCATTTCTTCCTCCAATTGNTGCAGGTGGTGCCTGTGCCTCTGGCCTTGCTCTTCACCCAGNTGGGGCAGGCAGTGTCAATGCCTCTGGAGGTCATTCTTCATATATTGGTGCAGATGGTANCTGTGTCTCAGGGAGCTGCTGAGGTCACTGGCAACGTGGGTGAGTTTGGGGGCTAGAATGGACCTTAAGATTACAGGGTTCAATGAGGGTGCTGATAGGAAGACCTGCCTGCAGGCACCTTGCCTACTGGCTGGCTAGTGGGGTTATGATCGGTGGAGGTTGGGGGGCATGCAGTATGGCCAGGGGCCTAGGACCTAGAGTTTGAGTTGTCCAGCTCAGAGAACAGTCACTTATCCTTGGTTTAACTGGTGCTGGCAATGGCTGTTCCTACCAGATTTTCAAAGAAGAATTAATGTGAATAGTCCTCAAATTATTTCACAAAACAGAAACAGAAGGTACATTGCCCTATTTATTTTATGAGGTCAGTTACCCTCATATTTATATCAAATATAAACCAAACAATGAAAAAAAGATAAATTTTTCTGATTAATGTAGATGCCAAAATTCTCAATAAAATACTTGCAAATCTAATCTAAGAAAACATCAAAAACATCATTCACCATTATCAAGCAGCTTTATCCCAGAGATACAGGGATGGTTCAACATACATAAATGGATAAATGTAATTCATGACATAGAGAAACAGGACAAAATTCTCCCAATCACCCCACTGGGTATAGAAAAGGTCTTTTACACATCCCAACATCACTTCATGATAGAAATTCTGGGGAGATTAGGTATTCAAGGCACATACCTCAACAAAATAAACACAGCAAGCTCATAGCTAAAATCAGCTTAATCGGAGAGAAATTCAAAACAATTTCACTAAAATCAGGAACAAGACATCATTGTACACTTTCTTCATACCTATTTCATATGGTACTTGATGTCTTAGCTAAAGCAATCAGGCAACTTAAGGAGAATAAGTGGATAACATTTGGAAAAGATCATTATTTGCAGATATGATAGTATACATAAATATTCCTTCATTTTCCACTGGGAAACTCCTACAGTTGATAAACATTTTCAGCAAAGTAACTGGATGCATAATTAATGCACATATGTCAGTGGCCCTCCTATATGCAAATGATAAGTAAACTNAAAAGGAAATTAGGGAAACACCTTTCACTGTATTCTCAAATCATACAAACTACCTTGGGGAAACTTCAACCAAGCAATTGAAAGACTTGTATGAAAAGAAAATACTTGAAGATTTTGAAGAAAGACATGAAGAAGCTATCAAAAGATGGAAAGATCTCCCATAACTATGGATTGAAAATATTAATATAGTAAAAAAGCCATCTTACCAAAAGCAATCTACAGATTCAATGAAATTCCCATGAAAANTCCTTTAAAAACCTAGTTCCAAGTTATTTGATCTACAATGGCATCCTCCCTGCAAGATATGCTTGTGTATGCAGAGCCGTTCCTCATTCAGCCATCTTCAGAGAAACTTCTTCCTCTACCATANGGGAACAAATATAGAGACCCAAAGCAAGGCATTATGCAGAGAAGGAAAGATTCAGAACACTCAGTCCTAAACTGTAGGTCTCCATTTGGGCTCCCTCAGGGCTCAGGGAGACTCACAGAAGAGGAGGTAGANAGAATATAAGATCCAGAGGGGATGATGGACACAAAGAAAACAAAATTCTTTAAATCAGTAGGATCAAAGTGTATATGACNTCACAGAAACTGAGGCAGCATGCACAAGGTCTGCCTGGGTCTGCACCAGATATATTCCTAGGGATGAAATAAGAAGTGAACACATGCATCCCTCCCTAATCCAGAACCTAGCTCAATTGATATCCATTTGCAAATGAAATTTTACTTTTATTCAAGGGAGTCTCACTGTGGAAACAAATTATTCTCCTAAGTGTAGGCTGCATGCCAAGCCATAAAGAGCCAAGAGAAACCAAACTCAAAGGTATCTTTGACCATCTTTGTTTTATAATATCATGTCAATGTTAGGACTTCAAA
>LZPO01035693.1:25351-42517 GCA_001675575.1 Neotoma lepida | reverse complement strand
CTTTTTACTGAACATGATCATTGTATTGTAGGTTTGTCTCCAGGGTCACAACGAATAAAGTGTTTAGAATGGCACATTACACTTTCTCAAGACTGTACTATATGTAGGTGTGCTCTCTGAAGCTTGGCATCCCAGCTNTACTCTCTAGCCTCACCCATTGCAATTATCCTTTCCCTCCTTGGAATAACTCCTCTATGTAATATTTCTGTAAATAAATAAGAGCAGAGCTGTAGAGGTGGCACAGTCAGCAAAGTACCTACTTTGTTCAAGTCTCTGGAATATAAAAAAGAGTCAGACATGGTGGCATTCACCTGTTATTCTACCACTGGGAAATGGAAGTAAGATCCCTGGGGTTCATTAACCATCCATCCTAGGCCAAGTTGAGCNCCAGGTTCAGAGAATACCCTATCTCAAACCAGTAACTTGGATACTGATTGAAGATGACACCTGGTATCAACTTCTGGCAGTCATAGATAGATGCACACATGTGCAAAGGTACCCCATGCACACGTACACACACACACACACACACACACACACACACACACACACACACAAGAAAAAATATATAATAAGCCTAGAACTATTTTTCACATGCTACTGCTTTACGCACACCAATATAATGATGCTCTCCAGAGCCTCTTCAATGCCTTTGTGTAATTACTACAGTCCTCTGATTGGTACTGGAGGCCATTTAGCATTTGGCTTTTGAACAAAGGGTCTGTCTCCAGTCTGGGTACAAGACATGACTGTTTGATTTGAGATTTCTGACCTCTACCTTTTCGTACCCTCTGACCCAGATTGTATTCAGTTGTCTGTTCAGATTCATTCAACTCATTTAACAATAAGCTTGCATTGCTTTCTCCACAAGATTTTCATTATTCTTTTTTTTAAGAACAGCAGAAGAAAAAAAAATATACAGGAAGAGGAGAAAGAGAAGAGAGGAAGAGGGAATAGGGGGAAATATGAAGATAAAAAAAGTAAGGGGGAAGGAGAAAGAAATGGTGAAGGAGAAAGAACCCTGTACATGACTAGGAAGCAGCATTGCCATTTTACCCTATTTCAGAACTAAGAACAGTGACAGCTGGAGGTGTCCAGAAACTTGTCTAAAAATGCTATGGTTAATGATTTCTACATTGAGGATCCAAGTCAATATATCTCTAACATCAAAGCATATATGTTCAACTAGTAAGAGACTTCCATGTCCAAGAAAGTCATCAGCAATTCCTCTCTGTCAGTGTAAGAAATGAAAATTTAAGGTTTTTAAAGATGCAAAATTAAACTCCATTCTGAAGTTGTGTGTAGAAATTATTTGGCAGCCAATTGTCTTTTGAATTCTAGATTTCTTGACAAATTTGAACATATAAATGTGCTTTTAAATATGTCAGACATGCCAGTGATCACTTTCTTGAGCTCCTCTTCACCCAGTGTCTTAAAATTACTTAACCCCTAAACATTTTACCTATGGGAAGAAAATACTCTAGCAATGTATGTGATATAGTAATTGAATGATTTGCACATTTTTTTTCTCTTGTGGGCAATTTTTGGCATGCACTTTGTAAGTACAAATTAAATCCATGCTTACAATAAAGTTGATTTTAGAAGATTAAGGTTGCAACAGAGTGGTATGGTGATCCTGGGAGCCAGTTTGCTGTTTACACCTTGTTGACCTAGATCAGAGAATGAGGCTTGTGCCTGCATTGACAATGTACAACATGAATTATTTGACTTTATAACCTGTGTTAGTTTGATTGATTTGGAGACAGGATCTTATGTATCTCTTCTTGACCTCAAACTTGCTAAGTACTAGGGAAAGACCTAGAACTTCTGATCCTCCTTCCTTCACATACCAAGTGTTAGAACCTACAACCACTTCNACTTTCACAGGACTGAAGGCTGAACTTAGGGGCTGTGTATGCCAGGCAAGCACTCTACTAACTGAGCTACAATTTGCTTTCATTTGAAGTACCATGTTGTCAATAAATCTTTGGTATATTTTAGTAGCTTCATCAAGTTGTGATGCAAAATTAAACTTTTGTCTACAAAATAAGTTCATATTGTATAAGGATAGTGCTTTGTTAATCTTCATTTTAGGCATTTGTTTCAGAAAAATTTCAAATTAATTGATGTTGTACATGGTATCAGAAGTAGGAACATGGTTTTGTCAATTCTCAAAACACTGTTCAATATCATTTAAATATCTTACTGTGTAAGTCATGATGTAGCTAGGCTGANAGAGCCAATGGGAGAACAGAACAGAAAGGGATATAGATGTGGAGATATAGGAAATCATGTACTCTTTTTGAAGCAGCGGTGTTGGTAAGGTAAAGCTGGTAGCTGTTTCTAATTCCTCTGATCTCTGTCAGATTTTCACCCTATTTCTGAATCTGTGTTTTTATTTAACAAGACCATTTAGAAATTCATCTTATATTTGGCATTCCAACGTGGTGAGAATTCACTGAAAGGCCCTTGGAGACCTTACAGGTTGGGGGGTTACAAGGTCCCCAGCTTGGCCAGGGCTGCAAGCAGCCATGGGGCCCAGCAACACTCCAGGTTGCTGGAGCTACTAACAGCCAGATCTAGAACCACATGGGTGGGGTCTCCTGGACTCGAGCTCTCTCTGGATTTCCATCTTGGGACTGCCACCACACTAGGTAGCCACTTTGAAATTCCCTTGGAATTCTACTATTCTATGCAGTCGACAGATTTGGTAAGTCAATTAAGATATTTTAAAAGGAGAAACTAGTTAAAAGAGATTTTTTTCCCACATTAGAAAATGGGAAATATTTTTACAATGGTAGGAAATTGGTCTCTGTTTGATAACACCTTAGGGAGCCTAATGGAAAAACTAAATGAAAGGATAATTAATCTTGATGGGATATACATAACATCAACTATGAATGTTATCTGTTTAATCATTTTTATTTTAGCATTAAAAAGGTTGGTCAATTTGAGTGCCAAGATAAAAGCTTTAGAAAAATCTGTTAAAAGGAATTATAGAGAAATTCAAACCCAGACAAAAAAATTTAAAGGTAAACCTAGNTCAGCATTGACTTTAGAAAAACTTGTTAAAGGGAATTATAGAGAAATTCAAACCCAGGAAAAAGAATTTAAAGGTGAACCTAGCTCAGGATTGACTTTAGAAAAACTTGTTAAAATGACTTATAGAGAAACTCAGACTCAGAAAGAAGATTTAAAGATGAACTTAGCTGAGGATTGAATTATAAGGTTACAGAGAAACAGCCTCAGGCTATGAGACAGCAGACATTAATCTATCCTGTAACCTTACAACAACTGCCAGATGCTCATGCTCAAGCTAATTGGGCTCCAGTACAAATACTAGATTTAAAAAAATTTAAAGAAGCTATAGTATCATATGGCATGCATTCTCCAATTGTAAAGCAGATGTTAAACTCATGGTCAACTTGTAATAGAAATATCCCTCAGGATTGGAAAGAATTAGCTGCTGCAGTGCTAGAAACCAGTCCAAACTTACAATGGAAAACATGGTTTAAATAAGAAGCTAAAACTATAGAACAGCAATGTAGGACTAGAGGTACAGAAATTTCCCAGGATAAACTTCTTGGAGAAGGGAAATACGTGGATATAAACAGACAATGTTTATATGATAACCAAACCCTAATTCTATGCTGCATGGCAGACATGAACACATCAGACAGAACTAAGGAAGGAGGAAAGAAAATTGAATCATTTACAAAAGTTATACAGGGCCCCAAAGGATCCTACATCAGTTTCTTATGAAGGCTGTCTTCAGCAGTAAATAGAATAATAACAAATTCAGAAGCTAGACAGATAATAATTGAACCCTTGGCTTTTGAGAATGCGAATACAGCATACAAAAGAATAATCAAGCCATTAAAGGCANGGTCAGCACCCTTGGAGCATTGGATCAAGGACACAATTAATATTGAGTCCCATGATGATGATGATGATGATGATATGTGGATAGGAGAGGTTATATCAAGAGCTTTGAGGTAAAATAATAATGTCAGATATTTTAACTGTGGTAAACCAGGACATCTGAAAAGGGAGTGTAAACAGGGCATTTCTGGAAACAATGTTTCTTCAAGGAACACTGGCAATAGAATGCTCCTCCCTTCTGGATTATGCCAAAGATGTGGTAAAGGGAAACATTGGACCAACAAATGTAGATCAACAAGGGATAGACAAGGTAANCCTTAGGGAAATTCCCTGAGGGATCTCTCACAGGACCCCACAGCAAATTCAGTTCAGAATTTTCCTGCCANCATAGCAGACACCCCTTCTCAGAACAATTAAATAATCAAATGCCTATTGTACAACACCACACTTCTTGGGGGTGATAAAACAGCTATAGCAGAAAGAACAGAAAATTCAGGAGAAACCACAAAGTGAATTTCTTGGCAAAATTCTATAAATGAACAAAGACGGAAATTAAAAATATGAATAAATGACATTCTCTTGGACAGTCTAGTGGACACTGTTGCTGACATCACGATAATTGCACCAGAATTTTCATACCCAAATTGGCCTCTTCAGGAGGTAAATGTTCAGTTATTAGGGATTGGAACATTATCTCAAGTGAAACAGAGCTCAAGATGGCTCAAAAGTATAGGAACAGAAGGACAGAGAAGAAAAATAAAGCCATATGTGGCTATTATAGCTATNAATTTATGGGACTGTGATCTATTACAACAATGGAATACCCAGATTAATATTCCTCTAAGCTCAGAAACAAACCATAAACTAACATGTTTCTGAGAGAAATATTAGGAGATATTATTATAAAGAACAATTACTGGCCATCTAGGTTGTACATGAACAGGGCATGACAATTGCTGATCTTTCAAAGACACCAACAGCTCTAACTTTAAAATGGTTAACAGACAAACCTGTATGGGTTCAGCAATGGACTTTAACACTAGAGAAATGGCAGGCCTTAGAAGAGCTGGTATAAGAGCANTTAAATGCTCAGCATAATTAAGAATCAACCAGCCCTTGGAATTCTCCTGTATTTGTTATTAAAAAGATCTGGTAAATGGAGAATGGTAACATACCTAAGAACAATTAATAAGTTAATTCATACAATGGGCCCTCTACAATGTGGAATTCCTTTGCCTACTTTGTTACCTAAAAAATGGCCTCATAGTTATTGATTTAAAATACTGTTTCTTCTCAATACTCTTACAAGAAAAAGACAGAGATTTGCCTTCACGGTGCCTAATAATAATAATTCTCACCAGTTTAGAGATATCAATGGAGGGTTTTCCCACAGGGAATGTTAAATAGCCTAATCCTGTGCCAATATTTTGTATGACAACCATTGGAAGTGATACACAAACAATTTCCTAAATCTATAATTTATCATTACATGGATGATATTTTCCTTGCTGATTCAAATGTAGATAACTTAGAAAGAATGTTTGAAGAAGTAAAGAAAATTTTGCCTTGTTGGGCATTACAAATTACTGCTGAAAAGATACAAAGATGAGATTNTATTAATTATTTAGGATATAAAATAGGTCTACAAAAAATTAGAGCTCAAAAGGTGCAAATTAGGAGAGATTGATTATGGACTCTTAATGACTTTCAAAGATTATTTGGAAATATTTCCCATCTACAAACTGTTGTTTGGATAAAAAATGATCAATGTAAAATCTTAGAAGGTGACAAGAACTTAAACAGTCCANGAGAATTAAAAACTGAAGCTGAAAGAGAATTGGCCTTGGTGGAAGAGAAAGTACAGGAAGGACATGTAGATCAAGTAGAACCAAACCTTGATTATATTTTGGTTATTTTACCTTCTAAGCATTCTCCTACAGTAATTTTAATGCAAAGGGAAGATATTATATTGGAATGGATATTTCTACCAAATAAACAGAGTAAAAAATTAAAAACATATGTGGAAAAGATTTCTGACTTGATTTTGAAAGGAAAATTGAGACTTCATCAATTAGCAAGAATAGACCCAACAGAAATTGTAGTACCTTTAACTAAGGATGACATTGACAAATTATGGACAGAAAGTGAAATTTGTCAAAGAGCTTGCAGTAATTTTTTGGGAGAGATTAACAGCAAATATCCTAAAAGCAATAGAATTTAACTAATAAAGAGAGCTGATTAGATTTTGCCTCACATTATACAGGAAGCACTCATATCTGGAGCTCGTANATTTTATATAGATGCAAACAAACAAGGAAAGGCAGGTTACAAATAAGAAAACTTAAGTAAAGTGGTTCAAAATCCTTATAATTCAGTTCAAAATCAAAATTGTATGCTATTCTGTTGGTATTAATGGATTTTTGGAACCTCCCAACATAGTTATTGACTCTCAGTATGCTGAAAGAGTGGTATTGTATATTGAGACTGCAGAATTTATCCTAAGTGAGTCAGAATTAACTTTTTTATTTGTTCAATTACAGGATATAGTCAGGAATAGGAAGCATCCTTTATATATAACTCACAGCCGATCCCAAATTGGTCAGCCAGGCCCTCTAGCACAAGGTAATGATGAGATTGATAAACTATTGACAGGAAATGTGCTAGAGGCCTCAGAATTTCATAGAAACATCATGTTAATAGTAAACGTTTAAAAAAGAATTTTTCCATTACCTGGCAACAAGCCAAGGAAATTGTAAAGAAATGTCCTAGTTGTTCTTTTTACAATCAGACTCCATTACCAGCAGGATGTAACCCAAAGGGTACTCAGAGGAAAGAAATCTAGCAGATGGATGTATTTCACTTGGCAGAATTTGGAAAATTAAAATATGTACACCACACTATTGATACTTATTCAGGATTTCAATGGGCAACTACTCTGAGTTCTGAAAAAGCTGATTTGGTAATCACACAATTGCTAGAAGTTATGGACATCATGGCTATACCTGCACAAATTAAAATTGACAGTGCTCCAGCATATGCCTCTGGTAAAATGAAACAGTTTTTTGGTTATTACAATATAAAGCATATTATAAGTATACCACATAATCCTACAGGCCAAGCAGTCATAAAAAGATCAAATCAAACTCTAAAGGATATGTTAAATAAACAGAAAGGGGTAACAAAAAACCCCAGAAATAGATTACATAAGGCTTTATTAACTTGGAATTTTCTCAATGCTAATGAGACAGGAACAACAGCTGCAGAAAGACATTGGATAATAGAAAAAAACTACAGAGCTTAATCAGCCTATATACTTTAAGGATATGCTGACCTCAGAATGGAAACCAGGATATTTGTTACATTGGGGACAAGGTTTTGCTTTTGTCTCTTCAGGAGAAGAAAAGCTATGTATACCATTGAAATTGATAAAGGTTCAATTTGAACAAGAGAAACCTCTTAATTAAAAGAGGTGATACTTCATCAACCATCATGACCATCCAATTTAAAATTAACTTATACCACTAACAACTGCCTTTTCATTTAATCACATATAACTTGCCAAAAGGGAACCTCCCCATAGTTAGGCTTGGGGAAGTATTTTTGTTTTTGTCTTTCAGGAAAATAAAGGCTAATGAGTCTGACGAATATACTCCACAAATGAGACATCTGANGAAAAAGGACAAATCATCCAGAATAAATGTTCAAAGAAAAAGAGTAAACTGACCAATTGATATATTATATATANCATTTCATAAGTCTTCCTAAATGTTTATTTCTGCTGTTCTCTACAGACACTTAACACAAATGGTCTTTATGTAGTCCCAGTTCAACTAAACATTAAAGCTAGCTTTGNAGTTGGAGAATGGCTCTCTCCTTCTCTAAACACAAGCATGGTTGTTAAAAGGAGAAGACAAAATCTCTGTATCATGTGAGAAGAGCCATCTGATATGCGACAGAAGAAAACCAAAAAATTAAGGGACTATTTTATTGCTACTAATTTCAACTCTTTGATTCTATTTTGATTCTTTAAACTCTTCTTAAGGTATGAATTTTATATCAAAATTTATAAGATTGATATATATATATATATTAAGCTTTGTCATGATATTAATGGTCATATAGAGTACTAATTAATTCTAGAAAAAAGACTTCAGCTAGATGCCTATAAATGTTTTTGTGTTTGAGTCTCTATCAATTTTCTGCAGGGAATCATTACCAGGCCTAATAGAAAATTTGAACTCTCCAGAAAGATGATGGGACCCCACAACAACAATTCCATGTGGATGATAATAATACCACTAAGCTGACAAACATCACCCAAAGATCAGCTTTATGCTACAAACTGCTCAGTACAATCTCGAGATGGCTAGCTGACATGATCCAGCCTCACAGATTATTCAAGTGGGGACTTGAGATAAGCCCTGCACTTTTGTGTTATGCAGTGACTGGTTAACAAATGATACAGCTACCACTGCAGACTTGACAATTAACCCAAAAAANTTCTTTTCAGCATCCCCTAAAGATGTCTTCACCCACAAACACCAGAAAGCAATATTAAGAACACGACACCCACATTCCCAAGAGCTAGGGCGGGTGGTTGTGGTTTTCAATGGGTTTTGGGTTTGGAATAATTTTCATTGTTTGGGATGGTTGGTTACAAATGATGGTTTTTGGTTTTTCAATGGGTTTGGGGTTTTGGATAACTTTCATTGTTTAGGANAATATTGTTAGTGATCAAGAAAAAGGCTAAACAAAGGAGATTAGATTCACAGTTCTTGTTTGAAAAAAAGGATATAGTTAAGANGTAGATTTTTCAACTATTAGGATATAGAGAAATAAGAGTTAATAATTAGTCATTACAATCAAACTTATAGTCATATTAGGTGTTTTCAAGGTTAAGCAGAGATATATTTTAGATAGACAGGTCATCTTCAAACCCTTCAAAGATCTGCAGAATATGGCATTTAAAATGTTTTAATAACTTAGATGTTTTTCTTTTATCTTTTTTTATGACTATGAGTNATGTTGGCTTCTAGCAACACCAATTTATTTCAGAAGATATGGGCATTGGGGAGACTGCATATGGACTTAACTTTCATGTGGCAAAAGTTAGCCACTGGGCAAGAAATTGTCCTGGCGTTGACTGCTGACTGAATGCTGTTCAAATTCGACAAGCAGGACACAAAACAAAGGACTACCAATACTTGCCAAGACAAGTGTGGTTGCAGCTTTGGCAACAGGCATCCCTTNAGGCCAAGACAATATGGCACCATCACTGAAGTGGCNCTGCAATCCGGTAAAGGTACAATGCCTCTTCCTTCAAAGGCGGCTGAACAGGCAGTTGACTAATGGCTACTGGTGTGCTGTGGAACAGTAGCTGGAACAATTATTCTTGGAGGAGTAACTAGGCTGACAGAATCTGGCCTCTCAATGATAGATTGGCATTTAATAAAAGAGGTGAAGCCACCTACAAGCCAAGAAGAATGGGATGCCAAGGTGAAACCACCCACAAGCTGAGAATGGGAAGCCTAATTCCAAAAATCTCAGCAATTTCCAGAATTTAAAATCCTGAATCATGACAGGACACTGGGGGAATTCAAGATTATCTGGTACATGGAATACTTGCACCTAATGTGGGATCAAGCTGTAGACCTTGGGTACATGCTGCTTTACAAATGAGTCTGTCACATACGCAAAGCCTATAGGCTGAAGATGATGTCCCAACTTTGAAAAAAAAAAGAAAGAAAAATAAAAACTTTGGGTGACTGTCCAGGCAGCTGGCTGTTTCTGTCAACTCACATTTTTTGATAGTCACTTGTTCGCATTTCCTATTTTACTAGGTAATATTATTTCCTTCTTGGGTTTCTGAGGGAGTTGAAGATTAGATCATTATAGTTATAATTTTCTTTGTTAAGAAATTAAAAAAAAGTATGAAGTGTATAAATTTGAAAGATATAAGCTAGTTGTCTATTAGTAATATAAGTTAAGATAGAAACTGAATTAGGTACATTTAAAACATANCAAAATAGGATAGATAAAGGAATATTTTCTCTGAATCTATCAAATGCAAATGGACTAAACATTGTTGCTGTATTGTTTGTATATATTGTATATAGTTATTGTACTTATTGTATATAGTTTTTCTTATATTAGTTATAACTTTTTAAAAAAATTATTGTTATTAGACAAAGGGGGGAAATGTGGTGGTATTTTATCTATGTCTCCCAATAAAATTTATCTGAGGATCAGAGGAACAAGGTCAGCCACTAGCCTTGCAATGTTAGCACTTGCCCTTAATCCTATCACCTAGCAGCAGGGCCTGTTTGGATCTCTGTGAGTTCCAGGTCACACTAGAAAGAGTCAAGCATGCAGACACATGCCTTTAATCCCAACATCAACCATAGAATTCTGGAGGTCTATACAGACAGACAGGAAGTGATGTAGCTAGGCTGAGAGAGCCAATGGGAGAANAGAANNGAAAGGGATATAGACATGGAGATATAGAAAATCATACATTCTTTTGGAAGCAGTGGCATTGGTAAGGTGAGGCTGGCNGCTGTTCCTAATTCTTCTGATCTCTGTCAGATTTTCACCCTATTTCTGGCCCTGTGTTTTTATTTAACAAGACCATTTAGAAATTCATCTTGCAAAGTAGTTCATTAGTTCACTTGAGGGGAAGAGGAGAAATCTGTTTTAGAAAACCAAGTACAGTATTTTATAGGCTGGGTCTTGAGCAATCATAAACAAGAAAGAGAAAGAAAGTTTTTGAACTTTCACACATTCTGCTTTAATTTTTCATNCCAAAGGGCAAATGAAACTGGATGCAGTCAACCAGCTGAATAATTGCCTTTTTGTTTTTTGAGACAAGTTCTCATGCATCTTGGGCTATGTAGCCAAGGATGGCTGCAAACTCTTGATCTTACTGCCTCCAACTCCCATGTGCTAGGAATACTGGTCTATACTATCAAGCCAACATGCATACACATGTAAATGTGTTCTATGTTAATTAATGTGGAGAAAATAATTTCATTTAAAAATTTCCAGAAAAATGAAACCTTTATTTTAATAATTACATGAATAAATACATAATGAGGCAGTTAATAAAGATATATTCAATTTTTGTTGTTCCCTGGAAACTCATATTCTCATTTTTTGAGCAAAAGTTTGTAAATTAAGGCTTTCCTTATTAATTGAATTTCACAGAATGCTATTTATTTCCTTCCAGAATTGTGTATTTTGAATATGGCTCTCCCCTTGGGTCTCTGATTCCCTTGCTTTCCTCTCCACTTCTTTCTAAGCATTGCTTGAACCATTGTAGGAGAATGTTTTGTCCATCCCACTTGCCTCTCATGGCCACTCAGACCCTAGCAAACACATAGAGGATTATATTATTTGAAACTGTGGCCTAATGGCTCAGGCTTCTCATTACCTAGAACTTACATCTTGAATTAACCTATTTTTATTAATCTATGATTTGCCATGTGGCCTGTGGCTTGCTGGTACTGTTACATCTTGCTTCTCCTGGTGGCAGCTAGCAGTGTCTGTTCAGCTTTGCTTTCTTCTCCTCTCTCTCTAGTTAGAATGTACCACCTAACCTTATTCTGACTCACCATTGGCCAACAGCTTTATTTATCAACCAATCAGAGCAACACATATTCACATCATACAGAATGACAGTCCAATCAAAGCATTTTCCCTGCCCTGTACCCTCTAAAGTTTCCATCCTCAGAGGCCAAACTTAAACACACATATGTGTACACACACACACACACACACACACGCACATACACACATACACTCTATAGAATAACCCTTCTGTATACTGTGTGAATATATGTCACTATGATAGGTTTAATAAACAAGTTGACTGGCCAATAACTGAACAGAGTAAAGTTAGGCACGAAAGCCAAACTGAGAATGATAGGATGAGGGAGGGCAGAGTCAGAGAAGTCACCAGCTAGACAGAGAATGATTCAGACATGCAAAATGGCATAGAAGTAAAAGTAATGAGCCTTGAGGCAGCACATAGATTAGTAAACATGGGTTTAGTTGCAAGAGCTAATTAGTAATAAACCTGAGCTATTGGCCAAGCCTTTGTAATTAATACTAAGCCTCTCAGTGATTATTTGAGAGCAGCTATGGGACAGGAAACCTCTGCCTGCACACACACACACACACACACACACACACACACACACACACATACACACATACACACACACTCATAAACACAGGTTTCTGTGTTTTCTGGCCTGACAGCATATGCTTGCAAGCCTAGAAGGTTGGAGAGTCAAAGCTGAATGATCAGGAATTTAAAGTCATCTTTATCCACATAGTTATTTCAAATTGGCCTGAAATACATGGGATCCTGTCTGAAAAAAAATGAAAAAGAAAGAAAAATATTCACCATATTGATTGGATTAATGTACTTATGGTAGTTTGAGAGAAAATGGCCCCCTAAGGGAGTGGCACTTTTAGGAGGTGTGGACTTGTTGGAGTGGGTATGGCCTTGTTGAAGGAAGTGTATCACTGTGGAGGTGGGCTTTCAGGAGATTCAAAGAAACTGTAGTGTTGTACGGTATGCATTCTTCATTCGTGAAGCAGATGTTAAACTTGTGGTCAACTTGTAATAGAATTATCCCTCACTAGACAGATTTGACTACAGCTATCTTAGAAGCTGATCCATTATTAAAATGGAGGACCTAGTAGAAGGATGAGGCTAAGACCATTGAACAATAAAGAAGAGCTAGATGTTTAGAGATCTCTGAAGATCAACTCCTTGGAGAGGGAGATTATGCTATTGTAGAAAGGCAATCTCTATATGATGACCACACCCTGAATTTATGCCAAATGGCAGCCTTGAATGCTTGGGATAAAATTGAAGAAGTAGGAAAGAAAATTGAGTCATTTACAAAAGTTATACAGGGCTCAAAAGAAATCTTCACTGATGTCTTACAAAGGCTGTTTTTAAGAGTAAATACAATGATACCAGATTCAGAAGCTAGACAGATAATAATTGAATCTCTGGCTTTTGAAAATGCTAATGTACAATGCAATAGGAAAATTAGGCCATTAAAGGCAAGATCAGCATCCTTGGAGGAATGGATCCAAGATACAATTAATATTGAATCTCATGACCATGATGATTCTTGGATAAGAGAGGTGATTTCCAGAGATTTAAAAAATAGTAATGTCAGATNTTTCAAACATGGTAAACAAGGTCACCTAAAAAGGGTCTGTAAACAGGGCATTCCTAGAGACAATGATTTTCCAAAGAACAATGGCAACAGAATGTCCCTCCCTTCTGGATTATGGAGAAGGTGTGGCAAAGGAAATATTGAACTAACAAATGTAGATCAACAAGGGACAGACAAGGTAATCCTTTGCCTTCACCGTGGGGAAACTCCCTGAAGGGTCTCACACAGGCCCCCATGACAAGTTCAGTTCAGTTCTTTCCTTCCATCATAGAAGAAACCCCTTCCCCNAGCAATTAAAGAACCTAATGCCTATTGTAAAAANCTATACTGCTCAGGGTGATAGAATAGCTATAGAAGAGAGAACAAAAAATTAAGGAGAAACCACAAATCAAAATTGATAAAGATTAGGTAGGGAACCTTCCCAAAGTTAGGGTTGGGGAAAGGTTTTGTTTTTGTCTTTCAGGAAGGCTAAGGAATCTGAAGAACATTGGACAAATGAGACATCTGAAGAAAACGGACAAATTATCCAGAAAAAGTATCCAATGAAAAAGATTTTTTTACAATGAACCATGACCATGCCTAACAGTGACTTTGAAGACTCCAAAAAAGATGATGAGACCCCACAATCACAATTCCATTAGGATAATATCACTAAGATGACACATACTACCCAAATATTGGCTTTGCACTACAAACTGCTCAGGACACGTCGAAATGGCTAGCTGAGATGATACAGCCTCTCAGACTACTCCAGACAGGACTTGACCATAACCCTAATTTTTTTGTGTGTGTCCCCATAAGACTTGCAGCACACTCCATCAGCTGAAAGTAGCCTAGAAAATTATGGCCACATTTCCAAAAAATGGATTATGGATGTTTGTCATTGTTTAGGAAGGTTGGTTACAAGTTTTTATTGTTAATGGTCAGGAAAAAGTCTAAACAAAGGAGATTAGATTTAGGGTTCTTGTTTGAAAAAAAGGAAAAAGGAAAAAGAGATAAAAGGTAGACTATTGAATCTACTCTGAAATTAAAAAAAGATATAGAAAAAATAGGATAAAAAAGGGAGATTATTGAATCTACTCTGAAAAGAAAAAAGAGAGAATATGAATATATGATAAGAAAAAAGATAGATTAAATCTACTTTTAGAAACCATCTACTAGTTTAAAATATTTTATATTGAATTGGATTTTTGTATATTGTATACAAGTTTTATATATTGATAAAAATTTGAAATGAATTTTGTTAGAAAATACTGCACATATATTTCCAATCTTGCTCAAGATATTGTACTTATACAGTTCATTTAACAATGCAATGCAAATTACTAGTCCTTGAAAGTTATTATTACCAACTAATTAGAATATAAAGAAATGCAAGTTAGTAGTTACTCACCTATTACAATGGAACTTGTAGTCATGTTAGGTATGTTTTCAAGGTCAAACAGAGATAAATCTTAGATATACAGGTCATCTTCAAACATTTCAGGGATCTACAGAATATGTCATTTAAGATGTTTTAATGACATAGATTTTTTTTTTTCTTATGACAATGAAACATGTCTGTTCCTGGCAGCACCAATCTTCTTCAGAGAAGATGATGGGCATCAAAGAAATTCCATTTAGTGTTTACTTTCTTTGTGCCAATAGTTAGCCACTTGGCAAGAAGTGCCCTTGCCACAACTGCTGACAGTATGCTGTCCAAAGTGGACAAGTGGGACACAAAAGAAAGGATCGCCGAACCTTGCCAAGACAGGTAGGAAGGCCCTTTAGAAAATCCTGCTTCACAGATAATTTTGTCAGATATGCTAGGCCTGTAGGCCAAAGATGGATGCCCCAACATTGCAGAGAAATCTTGGGTGACTGTCCAGGCTGTCAGCTGTTTCTGTCACTTCTCACATTTTTTGGAAGTCACTTGTTTGCACTTCCGGCTTACTTAGGTAATATTATTTCCTTCCTGAGTCTCTGAGGGAGTTGAAGATTAGATAGTTGTANTTTTTCCTGTTAACAAATTCAGAAAAGAAACTCACTAAAGAGATGTAAAGTGTTTAAGTTTGAAAGACACCAAAAGATTGTTTTGGGTTGGTAATACAAGTTAGGATAGAAAGTAAATTAGGTACAACATTTTGGACTCAGCAACATAGGATAAATAATGGAGTATTTTCTCTAAATCTGTCAAATATTAATGAACTGGATATTCTTAATGNAATTCTTAACTGTGTATATTGTATATACTTTTTGTACTTACTATGTATAATTTTTCTTATATTAGTTATAATCTTTTAATATTTTAGACAAAAAAGGGGAGATATTTTGAAATATTGTGTACCCTAATAAACTTTTCTGAAGATCAGAGGACATAACCAGCCACTTGGTTAGAAATAGATGCCAGACAGTGGTAGCACAAATCCTTAATCTTATCACTCAGGAGGCAGATATCTGTCTGGATTTCTGTGAGTTCGAGGCCACACTGGAAACAGAGCCAGGTAGTGGTGGCACACACTTTTAATCCCAGTACTGGGAAGCACACATGCCTTTAATCCCAGGAAAAGATGTCTAAGCAGAGAGTGGTATAAAAGGAATGAGGAAATAGGAACTCACTTTTTTTAGGCTGATGATTTCCTAGAGGCAAGAACTAGTGGCTGGTTGCTCTGCTTCTCTGATCTATCAGTTTTCACCTTGACATCTGGCTCTGTTTTTTTTATTAAAAGACCATCTAAGATTTGAACACCAGATAGTACTTCTGGTATTTTGGTGAATATTGTGGCTACTTTTTCCCCTTATCAGAAAATTCTGCTTGAGTCTCAATTGAAAATTTTTGGATTAATTCCTTTGGCAAAGAAAATCTCAAAGAAGCCTAGCATAGACTCTGTTGCATGATTATTAGTGTTAATGCTAATGAAGATTGATAATGAAGAGGATGAAGCTGAGCAAGTGTTAATCCTGAAATTCACCACAGAAAAACCTATTCAGCCACTTTGGCCAAATTAATCAAGCTTTTATCAGAATGTTAAATACTGACCAAAATANAGTTTGGTCAGGACCATCATCCCCAAACTTTCCAGCTGTGTGGCCTTGAGATGTATGTTGGTGGCATTTATATGGACATAACCCACAGGAAACCCTACTTTCCCATGGGGCTTTGTTGTGATTTTGAAGAACTACACCTCCCCCAATTGTAGAAAGTTATCTGGTCTTTGGGTAGGTGGGTCATAAAAGAATAACTTAGGGTCTAACATTCCCCCATGAAGTTGTACCCTGGTCCAAATTCTGGACTCTATGAGAGATACAGATTTACATTTAAATCTAATAACAATCTGTTTAAGGTACCAAGATAGGAATTATCATTTAGTTATTGTATCAATGGATGTAAGGGCCAACAATCAACAGTAATTAAAAGAAAGCAGAAGGGCAAAGGCCATGTGATGGATAATATCTCTTTGTTCTGCAGACAGCAGTCTAACTGACCTAGAATATTGGAGAACTATTTTAGTTAATGAAGCTACCTGTTGAGAAACAAGAGCCCATTTTTTTCTNGTATGCCAATTGGCATTACAAGTAGACATTTTTGTCCCCTATGTCAGGAAGTTTTCTTTTGACTTAGCATTCTAGGCCTGTTAATGGAGCCGGCGGTGGGGGAGGGCACAAGATACAATATATATTGTCTTTTGTGAGTACTTCTAGTTTATACTGGAGTGTCAATTATCAGGGCACAGGAAGTCTGAAAGGCTAGTTAAAGCCTGGGCAAAGCGGCATTTATCAGAAGCATCTGATTAGCTAAATGATTCAGGTGAAGAGACAAGAAGAAATTACATTGACTGGATTGNTTCACATCACCTTTCAGCGAGTCCAGAGCTCAGCACCTTGCAGTTTGCAGGTGCTCCCTGGAGGATATCTGTCAACCACATGGAAATATGCTNNGACAAGTATAGACTAGGGACAGAAAATAAAATTTAGGAACTTAAAGGAAAATTTTACATTTGTAACTTTTCCAATTGACCTATGCTTGATGGATCTAAGCCTTATGACCTTTTTTGACTTCCAGAATCTTAGATGAATTTTAGTTTACCAAAGGAGATAAACATTATAC
>LZPO01035693.1:5958-21007 GCA_001675575.1 Neotoma lepida | reverse complement strand
GACTCAATGTTATCCAAGTGAAAGTATAATTAATCCAAAATTATTTTGGGTATTCTATTGAATATGAAAAATGGCCTTAAAACTTCTCAGAGAAATAAGAGAATAATGGAAGAATGACTAAGCAGATATGAGCACAAATTTCTCTTACAGAAGACTGGAGTTTGGTTTCCAGTACCTATCTTAGGCTGCTTAGAACTGCCTGTTACTGCAGCTCCAAGGGATATGAAGCCTTCTTCTGGCTTTCATGTGCACCCTGGAGTACATGGGTATGGCTTCACCTGCACATACCCACTCACAGACGGACAGATTGAAACATAATTAAATATAAAAANAATTTTACAAAGTTAATTTATTGATTGAAGAGTTAAGGAAGTTCATTAAATGAATAAGTCAACCATTCATTGTCAAAAGAGTCTAAGAATGGAGTGCTTGTGAGAAAACTCTAAGAAAAGACTTGTGACCTCAGTTTCTTGAAAATTCAGAATTGTTCCTGGAATGTGTTTTTGTGCTCCACCCAGGTGTAATAGATAAGAGTGAGTTTACTTCAGTAGTGAGTGAGCTACTTCAGTTATTCATGTGCCTCTTTAGGGAAACTTGTTTTTTGCCATGTGTGGTATATCCTTGGGATTATACATTTTACTCATGTGATTCTTCTTAACCCTCAGCATATAAATTGTCTGGTGATCTAAAGTTTCTATTGCATGAGATTTTAGTTTGCCTCATTTTTAGGCCCCTTTCTCCCAGGTTCATGCTCCAACTAGTGCAGTAAATAATTCATAACAAGATTAACTCATTTACATGAGATGCAAGCAAATATATTCAACCAGTTGGGTAGCAAAAATGAAAAATAATGCTAACAAAATATATTTTTTTTACTTCCAAAATTAATAAAAAATATAAAAACTAATTTTCAAAACATTAGGAAAATAAATGCCTCATAGGCTGCTACTGAACAAATGATTGCAGTATGTTTGGAGGTCAGTGTAAAATTTTAAATACAATTTGACTGGTTGTATCCTTTGAACCTGTAGTACCACTTTCAGAAAATTATCTTACAGGTAAGTGTGCGTGTGTGTGTGTGTGTGTGTGTGTGTGTGTGTGTGTGTGTGTGTGTGTGTGTTTTCTGTATGTGGATGAGTGTGAAGGCTGCCTGTCAAAGTCATGTGTTATCAATCACATTCTCTGTTATACCCTGAGGCAGAGTTTCTTAATGAAACTCATGCTGACTGATTCTGCTGGACTATCATGTCCACCCAGCTTTGTATGTGAGTGCTGGGAATTTAACTCAAAATCCTGTGACTTTCATTGCAAACACTTTATTGACTGAGAAATAGCCACAGTCCCTTGTTTGTACACATTTTATGAAGGATCGTTTTCAACAAAAGATTTGTAAAAACCAGAGAATAAGAAAATTAAATAATAACTACCCATAATGAGTGTGTGTTAAAAAATGTGGAGTCAGAGAGAAGAGAATTACCCACATATGTAAAGATAATGAGGAGTTTGTGTGAAACATACATTAAGAAATGAATTCTACAGATATATCCATCTTTTGCCATTGCTACTCACAAGGTCCTCTGGATCTGGACTTACAGGCCATCATGAGCTACCCAAGAACCACATCCAGATTCTCTGCAAGANCAGCAGGTGCACTTAGCCCTGAGTCATCTCTTCAGTCCCATATCCCAATTTTTGTAAACATGTACAATTATAAATTTAATTTAGAAGAAGTTTAAAACTGTGAATGCAATGCAGTCTGAATTCAGAAATGGGCACAGTGATAAGGAAAGAGTAATCATGAAAATTAGAGATAAGGACACCAGTAATATATAGTTGTAATTTATCTTCTTACCAAATCCATCAGAACCTCAGAGAAACTTAGGTGGAATCAGGGTTTAGGAAACATGAAACACTGATGATTATAAATGATTACTTATGAAACAGAAAGGGGGCAGTCAAATGGCTCTATAGGCACAGGGACTTTCTGCAGTCTGATGACTGAGCTCCACCCCTGGGACGCACATCTTGGAAGGAGAGAACCCATTCTCCAAAGATGTGTCCTGAGCTTCAGGAATGCACCATGATACACATTCACCTACATACTTATGGGTGGGCACATACATACACTAATAATTGATGAAATGACAAAAAATTAGAGAAACAAAACAAAAAAATAGAAAAGGTGAAGATAAAATACCTCAGTTGGTCTTATGCCAAGATATGCACGTGATTCCTGGAACTCACTTCAAAAACCCAGATGAGGAGGCAAGTATCCTACACCACTCCTACAAACATAAGNGGCACTCTAAGAAGTTCCCAGGATAGCTAGCCTGGAATGCATGGCATGGCAGAAAGACCTACCTCAATACCGGTAGAACAGACTGACTTTTACATATAAGTCAATGTATACCTGTACCTGCATTCACACACACACACACACACACACACACACACACACACACACACATACACCAATTATAATACTTTAAATATGGAAATAGAAAAGCTAAAAATTCTGAAATCTGAGGTAGAAAATCCCTGAGAAATATTTAGGGAAAATACAGAATTATTTTAGCTATCACAATTTTAAGTCTTGGCCCAAAACTATACACTCAGCTCTTAATTTATCAGAGCCTATCCTTGTCGGTATCCAGGGTAACTCCCTGAAAATGATTTTGTCAGTATTCTGATATGATTCTTCTCCAGATAAGTCTACACTGTGTTGAGTTGAGAATGATAAGTAACCATCAGGACACACAGGATGGATGAAATTATCAATGTTGGTGTGCACAGTGAAATGGCAAAGGGTTCCTGGAACAGATGTAAGGAGGTGAGCATTGAAGGTGCAGGCAAAATTAATAAATCCACAATAACTANCATGAACAGAGCATTTTGTGGGTCAAGAGAATTGCATCCATTATTATTCTATTTCTGTACTCCCACGAACTACATCAGTTCTGGTTTATTTAATCTCCATTTTCTCTACATGCACAGGGATTTGAGATTGGATCCTCAGCAACTATAGTCTCTGGCTATAGGGAAAAGTATCTTCTTGGTAAAATATGAAGTACGAATGGGACAAAGAAGAAAATTCTCCCTGAAAAGTCATGAGAAAGTTTCTAGAAATAAAATGGGATTGGTGAAGGACTCACATGAGCTACTACAAAGTCTTGTATCCCAGAAGTCAATGTTTTTGGTAATATAGTCATATATAAAGAGGACACATAGAAGATAGGCCAGTGAAACAAGGGGGACCTCTGTGTCATACCAAGGAAATGTGGCTGTTGCCCGCTGTGCTATGCTGTTAATGTGTGACAAAAGTGTCAGCACATCCAGTATTTTATCTGTATATGCATGGCAGATGCTGGAGTTCAAATACATGTGAGCACACACATGGTTGGGTGATGCACTAGAAAGGTTGCTCTTATTCTGTATGAGGGACATGGTTATTGTTTTCAGTTGGGTTGGATGCTAAGCAAATAACTTAGCTAGATTTCATCAGTTGAGACAGTAATGACATTGATTCTATCTTCTCAAAGCAGTACAGGGTAGTGGGAGGTGCCTAGTGTGGCAATTCTGTCACTTTTCCCAGATATATGTTAACTAATGTCCATTGACTGTAGATAAAGGACCAATATATCACCATCAGAAACCTATGTCCCTGCCCAANGTGAACGATGAGCTCATGGAAACTGCAGCATAGAGCCCAAGTTTTACTTCTTTACTACTTCCAATCAGTCAGGGCCACTCCGTTCTATAAAGCTCTTTCATTTAGGTTAAACCGTGAAAGTTCCTGACACTAGAATAATTTGTTTCTCTTGATTTCTCTTCTCCTCACATTATCAACCATGCAATAATGGCAGCCATGAGAGATGTGTGTCAAACACACGTCATTCTTTTTCTCAAAACTCCCTGGTCTCTCAGTCTCTCATAATAATAATTTCAACCTCAGGCCTAACTTGGAAATTTTTTTTTGTAATTCTATATAATTATATGTGTGGTGGCCACCTACTTAAAATAGGAACCTTTTCTTTTTTCTTTTCTTTTTTTTTTTTTTTTTTTTTTTTGGTTTTTCGAGACAGGGTTTCTCTGTGTAGCTTTGCGCCTTTCCTGGAACTCACTCGGTAGACCAAGCTGGCCTCGAACTCACAGAGATCCACCTGCCTCTGCCTCCCGAGTGCTGGGATTAAAGGCGTGCGCCAGCACCGCCCGGCAATAGGAACCTTTTCAATCACCTTCCTTCTTTCCTCTTTTTTTTCTATAATTACCATAGATGGTAGGTGGAGAAAGCTTCCTGCTTTCTTGGATTAGTGATTGCTCTTTTGCAGGATCCCACTCTTCCCCCAACTTTCCTCTCAATTCAAACTGCTGCTATAGGGCCACTTGTTTCTTTTCTTTCTTCAACCTCACTCTTCCTGTGTATGCTAGGCTTTCCAAAGATTTCTTGGAGGTTTCAGGATGGTTATGGGAAGTATAGTGATGGCTAGGCCTCAGGTGAAGGTAATGTTACCTTCTCTCTANTCCCTCTCATTTCCCTTTCCTATAAACCTAGACAATATTGTGCTGTGTTATTTNTTTCCTTGCCATGACTACATAGCTAAAATTAACTTCTCTTCAGTAAAGTATTCCATGGTTATGCTATGAACAGAAAGTCATACCCAAAGTCCACACTCTCCCACAGGCTTGTGAAGAAGCTTTGCCCTTCAGCTCACCTCTTCTTCCATTTCTAGTCTGTTTTAAATAGGAAAGAAAATGCATCCAATTCTAGAACTTTTACTTTCACACCTTTTAAATTGTTTTCTGTAGTTGGAGAATTCAGGAAGATGCTCCAGATGCCCTTCATTGTTTGAAAAATTTAAAAAATAAAGAAAAATCTTTCTTTTTTATTCTAAAGTTTATCCCCCTTACCCATGAAAGGAAGAAAAAAATGTGATTTCCTCTATTGACATTTGGGTTTACAAAGTAGGAATATGATGNTGCCTCATGTGATTAATATTAATAATGATAATATAAGCTCCTATAAAGGTCCCCACTGATCTCATATTATTCTGGCTGCATAATGAATATCTTGAATATTTAAAAACTGAAGGGAAGAAAACTCAACTGTACAAGCACCTTGAGCTGTCATATATATGCATAAAAAAGTCTCTTTCCTGTGGTGGGAAGAGAAAAAACTGGTCTGTCAGGGACAAAATATGACATTTTTCACTTTTAGCAAAATGTCATTACCTATGCAAGTGACATCCTATGCCACAAAGAACAGCTTCCTATAGAACCAGAGGTACAGGAATACTTTCTTTTCTGAAGACCACCACATTACATGAAATCCTCCCCTGAAACTAATTAATTATTTGCCTGCAGTAGCATCAGGTAAGGTCTGAGTANGCATGAGGTCTTGGCTGAGTGAGGCAGGTTGAGAGGTATAGGCAGAGGCTAGAGGAAAGCTGGTGAGTGAGGGCTTGCTGGAGAATAAGGCTGATCAACCAGGAGACAACAGTAAATTTGCATGTCGATACTTCTGTATTTTGTTGGGGAAGGCAACAAAATAGCTTTTTTCCTTTTTTATTTTCCCCTTCTTTCTTAACAGGAACAAGGCTCAAGTGGCTCCTTAGGGCAAAAGCGTGTTCCTCTCTAGCACATAAAGGCTTTATGAGATACAAAGTTTTCTTTAGAAAATGAGTTTTTTCCAATTCAATTCACCCTGGAAATGAAATTATTTTGGTGTATTATGTGAACTGTGCCACTTTCTCCTTTATTTGTGTGCTCAGCAATTTGAATGTAACTATGGAGACTAAGAGTATACCTGAGAGAAGGGAATAGATCCCAGCAGAGTAGATTTTTACTTGGAGAAAGCAAAAACTCCCAGCAAAAGAAACTGTCCTGACCTTCAGTAAGATGTTCTGGTTGGTGCAGTGCATTTGACAGCTGTCAGCCTGGGCTTGGGGATGGCTCAGTGAGTGAAAGCTGAAGTGTGAGGACCTGAGACTGAATCCTGATACCCTGCTTCAAAGACAGTTACTTAGTATTAGNGTCTGCGTTCCAGCTTTCCTCTGCCCAGATGGGAGGTGGAGACAGGAGAAGTGCATAGGCTGGCTAGTTTTGTGTGCTGAGTAAAAACAGCAGTGAGACCCAAACCCAAACGTGGAAGGTTAGGGTTCACAGCTAAAGTGGTACTCTGACCTTGACACTTCCCTGTGACATACATGACAGCACTCACATGTGTTTGTGTGTGCACATTCACACAATAAAGGGTGCCCTTGAGCCATACCTGTTGATTATTCTGAGGATAGAGCTGCTAATAGATGCNAGATAAAAGCATTTAAACTGAAGACTATGATTAAGGAATCCTTAGATGTCTTGAAAAACAAAGAAGGCTTCTCAGTTCTTGGCCACCAAAGCCTGCAGAGCAAAAGGTTCCCGTTTGTCAAATTCAGAGAATTAAATTCATAGACCACAGAGGGTGGGTTTTAAAGATTCAAAGAGGGTGGGTTCATTATAGATTCATACACACACACACACTATATATATATATATATATATATATAGAGAGAGAGAGAGAGAGAGAGAGAGAACGAGAGAGAGTGCAAAACTCCTTTAGATAGCTCATGTAGTTGACAACATAGAAACAAACAGGATCAGATCTTGCTACTGGCGTTCCTTCCTCCAGCATGGACAGTCTCAGAACTACTGCAGTGGTCCTGCCCCACCTGGACATTTCCTGCTTCCTGTTCTCATCAGTTTCTTGAATCACATGTTAATGAAACCATGAAATCAAACACATGTATAAGAAGACTAAAAACATTCCTTGAATGCTACTAACAATAATTTCTGCATGTCAAGATTAGATAGCTTTTTAATGCTTTCATATTCAATTTACTGGATACAGAGTCTACATTTAAAATGATTAGATTGCATCAATATAGAAAATAGCATAAACTTCATTATATTACAGAAAACATTCCTTGGCACCTTCTGTTATTTCTGTATTCACTTAACAGTTAACAGTACTCTGATGTCCAGCACTGTTTAGAGATAAGATATTCTTTTTTCTTTTTACATTTTATCTGCTTATTTTCTCAGGGAGAAGCATATGTTCCACAGCATGCATGTGGAGGCCAAAGGACACTAGCAATTTGGTCCCTTTTTTCTCCTACATGAGACCTGGGGCTCAAACCCAGGTTCTCAGGCTTAATCCAGATGTCCTACCAACTAAGCCATCTCCCCAGCACCAGTTCCTAGAGATCTGACATTCCACAGTAACCAAAGATGGTAAGATTGCAAAAATCTACTACTGTCCTCTTTTTATTAACAATTAATCCAAATTCACTGTCAGTCACCTGAGGCAGGAAGAGATACCCAGAGAGCTGTCTGAGACAGAAACTTGGAGAAACATGATATACATGAAAATACTTTAACAGGGAAGGAATAACCATTCACTTAATAAGATGCATAATTGCACAACCCAGAAGCCCCTCCTCAAAGCAGTTGCTTAGGGACCTCACTGCTGAGAGTCTCCCTGCTTCATTTGTTATCACTTCTTAAACATGAGTTTTTCTTTTATCTCTTCTCTCTTTTTCAGATCCCAGCCAAAATCTTACACTTGTTTATTCTGATACTTTGGAAACTTTCACACTTTTTTTATGAACCCTAAACTCACTCTATCATCAACTCTATACACACAGAGCTGCTTGCAAATGCCCATTGCTTTAATCTGACCACTTTCTTGCCTCTAACTCAAAAGCATGGCTTTTGCTCTTCTCATTCCTTCCACTTGGCTTCAAAAAACACCTCCAACTTGCCTTTTCTGTTTGCTTGTGTTTGTTTTTTACTTTGTTTTGTTTCTTCTCTCAAATTCTTAGAAAATTGTCTTCAAGTTTCTCTCCAAGCCTTATTTTAACTTCTCTTATGTATGAGACTAAGATCTCTAATATGTGTGCCCAGATACTTGGGATTTTAGTTGATTCCTGCCGTAGTAAAATGACAACCAGGAATAACCATCACAATAAAGTTCCTTGTGCAAGATCTTAGTTTCATTGTATCATTTGAGACAGGAAGCCCCACCTTAAACCAAGATCATTTGAGGTCAGAAGATTCAACCTAACTCTGAATCATACTGTCTTATGGCAGCCTATGCAAAAGACACAGAAGATGAAAGTTTTTTTTGTTTTGTTTTGTTTTGTTTTGTTTTGTTTTGTTTTGTTTTGTTTTGTTTTGTTTTGTTTTGTTTTGTTTTGTTTTGTTTTTCTTTCTTTCGGCTTGCTTGCCAGCATTCTCACTGGCAAGTCCATCCATCCTGATGCTGAGGCATTTCTTTCCTGATGTCAAACCTACTTCTTCAGGATTTCAACATAGACTGAAGCCCAGCTGACACATTCAAACTTGTGGACTGAACAACTATTGCAATTTTGGACTTCTCATCATGATACAGACATTTTTGGACTCACCAGACCATAGCCTATTAGGCACTCTAATCCCCTTTCCTATATAAATTAATTCAAGTTATTCTATCAGTTCTGTTTCTTTAGAGAACCTTGATGAATACACTTGGATAACAACTTCTGAATGAACCAAGTTGAGTAGTTACAATTAAAAAATGCCAACTACATAGTATATTAAAATGTGCCCAGTAACATTTCTGAATGATTACAAAATACCTATCAAGTTGTCATGAATATAGTGTGTATTTTATAAATGTTTATTCCTTTTCTTTTTAATGGATATAGGACACAGTCCCAAGAATTGTATTTTTCAGATGAATAGGGGCATCTCCACGTTTCCCTCACTTTGAACCAAGGATTTGGAAGAAAAGAGACATTTGATAGATCATGAAATTAGAAGACCAAGTATAATTTTCCTCTGGAAATTTTCATNATACACCTCTTCATGAAAGGAGCTGTGAAGGAGTGGAGTGAACATTAAGATTAGCATGGAGAAAGAAAGTATTTTGCGGAGGAAGACTGGTGGAACTTCCTTAAGTGGGCATTGTCAAAAGAACAGTGCATATGTGAAAAACCCCAGGAGATACAAATGGGAGAGGCACATACTGTAAAGGTCCTGCAATGCCCTGCGTAGTCCTTTTGAGGATGCTTTTGAAGTCTCCATCCTCAATTTCCAACCCATTTCCATTCCAGGAAGTGTCTTTCTGTTCTTAATAAGCTGTTTCTATTTTTGACTACATGACCATACAGCATTCCTTTACCTTGAGACACAGAGCCTGGAATTAAATCTAAACTAAAATCCATGACTTTTTATGTCTAAGCATGTTCTTCCTAACAGTCTTACCTCCCTAACTTAAAAGACAAAATTCTTTTTCTATCGCCATCCTTTTTCAGCTGCCAAGATTTTGAGGTGGTCAGTCCTATTTTGTTTTTGTTTTTGTTTTTCTCAATCTCCATTAAATTCTCCTTGAACTTCCTTCTGAGTTCATTTATTATTATTATTATTATTATTATTATTATTATTATTATTATTATTTAAATTGAGAACCCCAAAATGGATCCTTCATTTTTTTCAGTAACAAAACAAAGAACAAGAAAATGGAGAGGTATATAGAAGCCTTATCTCAATTTCCATACAGAATTACTCCAGCTCGTTTAGCTAAGGGTTAAATGTTAACTCAATACATATTCTACCAATTCATATCAACTCATATAAATCAGTATTATATGATTCTAAATCAGGGCTGGGTAGATATCTCACTGAGTAAGTGGACTGCAAGCCTAACAACCTGAATCTTCCTGTCATCCTGGCACTAGGGGCAGAGACAGGCAGATCCTGAGAGCTCACTGGCAAGCCAGGCTAGACAATCAAGCCTATTTAAAATCTACTTAATGAAAGACCTCTCTCAAGGCAATTGAGGAAGACACACACAGGTATGTGCACCCTTACACTCATGTGCATGGGAGGCACACATTATACAAATACACACTGCATACACATGCATGCTCCTACATACATATATACAGCTCAACCATAAATACATAGAGAGAGAGAGAGAGAAACAGGGAGACAGAGAGAGCACACTTTGCAAAATGGGTCTCAGATCATAAAACCTACACTGGTTCATATTATTTCATTTTGACAGGCACCCTTTTCAATATTCAATACTGTCAGATTTTAGAATTCTTATCAAGCATGGGCTAATAAAATATATTTTGTTATAATATTAATTTCCTTTTCTCTGACTATTAATCTTAAAAAGCATGTTTTCCTTTTCTATGGATCCTTCAAATTTCCTTTTCTGTAAAATGCCTGTTCACATTTTGTTTTTTAATAGATCATTTATGTGTTCTTGTTTGATTTGAGACATTATTTAAAATTAGAAATAAAAAAACTCACTTTAATGTACATCTCTTATGCTAATTGAAGCACTGCACTGTTAAATCCCATATGGTTCTTTTATCTAGTCAATGCCACAAGCCCCAGGATCAGCATTTTGGACCCNAGCTTCTGAAGCTTGTTTCAGATCCTACCCTCTAGGAAACAGCTCACTTTGTTGTCTTTCAGAAGTGGGTGAATGACATCTAAATAAAGCTTTAATTTACTAGAATTAATTTTGTGTGTGCCATAAGATTATGATCCAATGAATGTTTAATTAACATTTATGGGACTAAGTGAACCTTCTACTGAAGGACACTTCTTTCATTACTAACCTGCCCTATGTCCATGTTCAGTTCCTCTTTAAATTCACTTTGTTTATATAGTGAGAATGCAAGGAANCAAGGGTGCACTGCAAAATTGTACAGGTTAGAGGACAACTATGAGAAGTCATTTCTCACCTACTATGTGGGTCCTGGGAATTGAACTTAGGTTGTCAGTCCAGGCCACAATTTTCTTTACCTATTGATCCATATTACTGGCCCATGTTCAAAGCTTCTTTGAAATTTTCAAGGCTGAGTCTGGAGTCTGTTTATATTCTGTTAGTGAAGAGTCTCTCTCTCTCTCTCTGTCTCTGTCTCTCTTCCTCTGTCTCTTTCTCTCACTGGGGAATAAATTCAAGGGCTTGTGCTGATCTTATATACACTGACTTTAATAACATTTTGAAAATTTTTCAGAAAATCTTTTTATTTCTGGTTGTAAACAAACAAATCAGAAAATAAAAGTAAAGTTTTAAGTTGTCCTTATGTGTAAAGATAACAGTTTCAACATTGAATGTGGTGATACATTGTATCCCCCAATATATTGTGCACCTTAATAAAGTTTATGAGAGGATCAGAGCAAAAAGCCAGCCACTATATTAAACATAGAAGTCAGGCAATGGTAGCACATGCCTTTCATCCTAGTGTTTGGGAGGCAGAGATCCATTCAGATCTCTGTGATTTCAAGGCCACACTGGGAACAGAGCCAGGCATGGTGGAACATGCCTTAAATTCCAACACTAGTTAGCCATAGAGGTCTGGAGGTCTGTACAGACAGACAGGAAGGGACAGAGCTGGGCAGGAAGAGGAAGTGATGTANCTGGGCGGATAGAGGAAATAAGGTGGCAGAACAGAAAGGCATATAGGTGTGGGTATACAGGAAGTAGGTCTCTTTGGAGACTGAGGTGTCAATGAGGTGAGGTTGTCTGTGGCTTGTCCTATCCCTCTGATCTCTCAGTTTTTCACTCCAATATCTGACTCCTGATTTTTATTAATAAGATCATTTAGCAATTCATCTTACAATTGAACAAATCTAGCTGGGATAGATTTGTATTGTAATATGTATTTATAATTTTTTTATTCTTATTTTTATGCCTTTCTTGTTATATCTTCACTATTTGAAGAACATATTATATATTAGTGTGCCAAATATTTATTCATTTTTATTAAGTAATATATCCATTTATTTTACATCCCAACCACAGTTTCTCCTCCCTCCTCTCCTCTCATTCTCTCCCTCCACCTCCCCTCCATCCCTCCCAGAAAGCATTCCTCCTCTGCTTCTGTTCAGAAGGGGGCAGGCTTTCCATGGGTGTGGGGGCCTACAGAGGCTCTCTAGTATGGCCTTACTCAAGGTCAGAAACACTGAGCTTGCTTTACCAGCAGGGCTGCATAATAGGATGATTTGCCCAGGGGCTTGGTTACCATGTGTTTTGAAGAGTCTATACTTGTTGGTATTTTATACCTCAANCGAGGAAGGAGGAGGTCTTTTATCCCTCCCTTTGCTGTTGGATAAAAAGTCCATTATGAATAAAGTCTGGGTGACCGAGTGTTGATCTACAGCCCACCTGAAGCTATCCTGTGTCTCTGTGTTTCATGTCATTTCTACCTATGTTTGTATCTAATACTTTTTCATTCTTCTCTCTTCCCCACAAGAACTTTCAACAGGTCAGAGCTGGTCTCCCACACATGGTGCCTGAACATGGAATTTGGGTATGAAGGATAAAGAGAAGGAACACCCCAGATTTAGTGTACATGCTCAATAATTAATTGGGGTGCAGTGATTTTCTTTTTCTGGAGTAAAATTGTAAATATAGCTAGAGGAACTAAAGTTAGGTTGCAGCAAATATCTCTATCTATCTATCTATCTATCTATCTATCTATCTACTAATTAATTAGGTTTAAAGTTGTAATATAGGTAAGTCATAAAAGTTTTGGTGAAGTTTGAGAAATATAGGCTATAGGTATANNGATATTGTGAAGGCTTAATAGAAATAACTTAGTGTAGAATAGATTTTCCCAAGCGTGGGACCTAGGATGCAGAAAACATGTCTGGGACTGAGAAGTCACTTCAGACTTAACAGTCCGAGGACAAACAGCAGCTTCGGAATGCAACAGCATGAGCAGCAGCTGCCCCAACCAGGCATCGGCATCACTGAGACCTGAGTGGCATCATCTCATCCTCAGCAACAAGCACCTAGAGAGCCAGCTCGAGCAGAAAGTGTCTGCAAAGGATCTGTGGTGAGAACACAGTCATTCAGGGTATTTGTGAAAGCCAGACTGACATGGTTGGAGGCTATGCTCCACAACCTTAACAAGCCAAGCAGAGACAGCAGAGTGGAGAGTGCAGCCGAGGTTTTGAAATCCTCCCTACAATGGAATGAACAGGTCTGAGGCAGCAAGGGAACTGCTGAAGTGAGGCAGAGCCACTCTCCAGGCTGAACAGTGATAGAAATAGGCAGAGGAGATGCGCTGGAATCCAGGCCAGCTGGAGCTCCCAGTGGCAGGGTGAGGTGGAAGCATGAGGCTGTTTTAAGGGCTGCCATAAGACAGCACACAGTGGATGCAAGGGCACTGGAAGAGCAGGTAATGGAGCCAAGATACAGCAACCACCATAGACCACAGTGGAGTTTCCTCTAAGACCCGGGGTGCTGAATGAGAGCCACATTCATAGTGACAGGGCAGCACTTNGAGCTCTTGTGATGTGAGGTGGTTGAGAGCCTCATGCTCCAGGACACAGGGGTCTCTAGGCTGGCAGGCTGGACATTGGAGACATAGACAGACCAGGACTGTAAAAAAGCCAAATGGGATTGAGTCAGCAGCCAAAGCCGCACAACTTCTGTTTACTAGGAACAAACAAATGCATGGCTCCTTTAAGAGATGGCTTCCTGGTTCATGTTGACTATAAAAAGGGCTTTTTCAAAGAGGTCTGCAGTACAGCAGTGCAGCAACTGCAGTGATGCCACTTTCACCCTGGAGCAAATTTCCTAGGGGAAGGCTACATGCAGTGAAGAGCCACTGTAGCTGAGAGCAAAGTTTCAGAAACTCTTGTTTGAACTACATTGTTGCATGCAAGGAACTACAATAAATTTTTGGTTTTGGGTCTCTTTATATTTGGAGCTTTTCATTTTAGATTCATTATTACTTGGACAGCTATACAAGGACACCAGGGCAGCTGGAGAGCCAGGCCCTGATCTTGAGCTTTCAGTGGAATGTTAAGACTGGTATCAGAACTCACTTTTTGAACTTTTGAGACTTCAGAAATGGGACAATTTTGATTTCACTTACAACTTTATTTAACTGTGGTGACTCGAGATTAATGTACCCTATGTTTTGTTAGAAANAAATGCAAAAAGTTCTATTTAGAAATTGCTTTGGATATTTGCTAAAGTTTAGGAAGTATAAATAGTTCAATTAAGAGTTTATTTTTAGACNTAAGCTTGTGAGAATTGTAATTGTGTACAGTAATTTCCATACTAGAATTATGATATTAACCTGTTAATATTAATGAACCATGGCATTGTGATGCTAAGGAGTCCTTAGATTTGATGTGGTTGTGTTAGGAGTTTACTGATTTATTTGATGCATTTGTATCAGGGATTTATTGATTTAAAAAAAGGCTTGATGCAGCTAAAATTGTTATAGACATCCTAGACCCATTTAAAAAGGCCATTCCATCTTGATCATTCTCTACTCCTTTATTAGGATGTATATCAGCCATAAGAAGCAGGTATACTGTTATGATTATTCCAGCTACTTGCAAGCTCTTAGTGGAAAGAGGATTCAGAGCTATATAGAGTTAAGCTCTGCACCCTCACTGGCAAACTTTATATTATAAAGGAAGGGGAATTTATGGGGACTCACAGAAACTCATTAGTAAGGCCTTACTCAAGGTCAGAAAGTCTGAGCTTGCTTTACCCAGCAGGGCTGCATAATAGGATGATTTACCCAGGGTCATGATTGCCAGATGATTTGAAGGGTCTACATTTGTTGGTACTTTATACCTTGACCTTGGAACGGGAAGGTGTTTTGCCCCTCCCTTTGCTGGTGGATAAAAGGCTCATTATGAATAAAGTTTGGGTGACTGGGTATTGACCCAGGGCTCTCCAAAACCTATCTTGTGTCTCTGTGTTTCTTGTTGTCTTTGCCTATATTTGTATCTAATACTTTCTCATTCATCTCTCCTCCCCCNAAGAATCCTTTAACAGAGCTGGACTCCCACACATGGATATCAACAAAACATAGCATATCAAGCTGGGGTAGGACTAAACTCCTCCCCTTGTATTAAGGCTGGGCAAGGAAGCCTAGTATGAGGGTTCCCAAAAGCCAGTCAAAGGGTTAGGGACAGCCCCTGTTCCCACTGTTAGGAGTCCCACAAGTAGACTAAGCTACACAACTGTCACATATATGTA
>LZPO01035691.1:0-34392 GCA_001675575.1 Neotoma lepida | reverse complement strand
TAATTTATTCACTGCTCTATGTAGCACATAGAAAAATATATGATGAAATAATGAGTCAATAAATTGCCAAACTCCTTTTGGGTGATTTTACTACTTGAAAATGAATATCTTAATGAATTATTGTTAAAGTGAACATTGAGAAATAAGAATTCATCTCAAAGAAAACAAACCTGATTTCAAGATGTCTTCCATAACCTTAAAGACTTTTTAAAAATGAAATCACAGCTATTGATAATTGGAAAGTACATGTAGTAGATCCATATAATTACCCTTGCATTATTTACAAACTGTAAGAATTTATATGTGTGTATACAAACATTTCTATGTACATGTNTACAATATATATTGACAGAAAAATAAGTCTGGGTTCATATACTATTGCTCATCCCAGCAGATAAAGTATCCTAGGGAGACTGTAAAGTCACTGAAATCACATGTTTTCCATTGAAGGGAAAGCAGCCAGTGTCAGGAAAGTGCTTGTCAGTAAGTTGGGTTACATGAATCACAGGAACTCCTTATTCTCCCTGCTCTAATGCATTTTGGTTGATAAAAATTCTTACCACTTTCTAAGGATCACTCTAACACCTGTGGAGAGNACAGACATGTCTCTTTAATTATATAGAAATAAACTTGGCAGTGCTATAATCGTTAGTCCTTGTCNCATCAGTATGTTGGAGTCCCCATCTCCCAGTACCCAAACTGCCTCTAATTTTTACCCCTTCTTCTCTATCTTGATAGCAACTTACAGACTTCAAGAGTGCTACAAAGTGAGATAATTCTCTACATTCCCTGCTCAACCACCCCTGACTCAAGTCCCTGTGTAATAGTAGTATTTTTGTCTATCCTATGCATTTACTTTTTTCTGGGNNNTACAAACTCACCCCAANGCTACATNGTTTTAAATCCCCATTCAAGACTGCTNCTACTAAGAAAGAACTGTGCTATATTTAAATAATGAGTCTGTATAACAAGTTTAATAATTTCTCTGGAGACATTTCAGGTAATGGACAAAATATGATATGTTTTGAGCATCACAGGTGAAGGTCCCATAGGTCTCTGATGGAGAGGATGTAAATGTATCACTGTGAAAACAAGATCTATATTTAGAACACATTTGAGCAGGGTATTGACAGCTCTTAGATTGTCTTTAGTTTTCCCTGATGAGCCATTGGAAGATAGACATACTTTCTGGCACTTGCTGATTTGTCAATATCCAATCCCCGGGGCTGCTCAAGTTCAGTTTCATAACTTTACTCTATATTGTGAATGCATCTCAAAGTTAACTGAAATTATTGAGGAAACAGTTTATGAACCTTCTATGTTAAAGNAGATATTAAAATAGAATTCATTAGAACACATTTTCTGCAATCACATTAATTTATATATCCANGAGAAACAGTGCACGGTTCTCCACCCTCACCCTTCCCTACTTTGGTACAAAAGTATCACTTTTTAAAAATTCTAATTCCATACAGTAGCCCTTGATCATATTTAAGATACACTGAAAGTTGGGCTTTTGGGTAAGTGAAACTGCTTCCTTCACAGAAGGTGAATGCAGTGAGCAGCGGCTTTCTTTTAGAACAGCTACCATTGCCAGAAGCTCAAAGAGTCTACATTTTGGTAGTGAACAGATCACAGTGGGGGCTAGGGAAGCAATTCAGTTAGTAGTGTTTGCCTTATGTACACAAAGCCTTGAATTTGATCCCCAGTGCCACATAAAGCAGAATATAGAAGGGCATGTCTGTCATCTCAACACTCAGGACACAGCNACAGAGGAATCAGAAGTTCAAGGTCATCCTCAACTGCACAGTGAGATCAAGGCCAGCATGGGATACATGAGACCTTGTCTCAAAAGGAGCAAGAGCCAAACAAAGCATGAAGTACAAACATCAAGCTATAAGTCATNGGTATCACCACATAGCNCAGTGCAATATAGCTTCATTATGGAGCAGACAGTGATAATAAATAATAAACTAGGAGTAAATGTTCCTCTGAAAATATGCCTTTGTACAATGTTAGTAGCATTTGCTAACCTAATACACCAACAAATACATAGAAATTACCAATGCTCGAGGTCCTAGGAACGTCTAGAAATCCCAAGCCAGAGACTGTATATCACAGCATCCTCATTTAGCAGGATCCTCTTCTGCTTTTGCTTTATGTTTTCCAATAGAAAATGGTATAAATAAAGTATATCTGCTTATTAATTGTGTAAATACTGTGCAGAATTTTACAGTTATTATGTAATACTGAAGAGCTGTGAAAAATTAAAGGCATATACCTGACTTATAATATGTTTATATATACACATATTAGCATACTTGAAAAGATTGATCATGTTGGGTTTTAGAGAAGATGCAGAGCAGTTGGAACACTCAAGCACGATTAGTGGAGATGTAAATGGTAAAATTATGTATTATGGTGCCAAGGTTTGAAACAGGGGCTTTGTTCACGCTAAGCAAGGACCCAGCATTGACTCTGGCCTAGCAAAATCACTTTGAAGAACATGGGACAAATTTTTTGAAAATTTAAACACAGCCCTACTATATAATTATCCATTCTGGTCCTATATAAATGAACAAACCAAATGCTGTCTCTTATACACATCTAGATGTGTATAAGAGACAGGTCTTAAGTGGGGTATAAATGAGTATCTACTGATAGTGATGATTCAATAAATTGTGGCTGGTCATACAATGATAAATAAAAAACAATTAGTCACAAAAGTCCCAACCCAAGCCAAGAAACTATTAGGAACTAATTGGGGAGGAAAAGTCCATTTTCATCATGGATAGGGTCCAGAGCAGCTATGTTAATGCTCCAGTAGATGGCTCTACACCCATGNACATACTAAAAAAAGAGCACATGAGATTGGAAGTAATAGTGGTAGGGGTATGGGGAGAGATTGGAGGGGAAGGAATGGAGGATGAATTTGATTATTTATATTTTTAAATAGTTCTTTAATAATTTTGTACAATGAGTTTTGTTTTGATCATATTCATTCTCCCTCTTCCAATTTTTCCCAGATCTACTCTCCCACTTCCTTTCTCACCTGTCATATTTTCCTATCAAGGCCAATTTGTGCTGCCTAAATTTTCTTGGATAGATTGACTTCCACTGGAGTAGCTGACTCTATGCTATTAGAGAAAANGGATGCTTTCTTTTCCAGTAGCTAAGAATTATCAATAACTCCTCAGCTACAGGTAGAACTTCATACCCAACTCCCTTTTCTATGCTTGGATTTGGTGCTGGTTTAGTCCTACACAGTTCCTTTGCATGCTGTCACAACTCCTTTGAGTACATATGTGCAGCTGCCCTGCTATGTCCAGAAGACACTGGTTTCTTGAAGTTATCCACTGCCTCTGATGCTTAAATTCCTTCTGTACTCATTTTCTGCAATGATACTTGAGCTGTTAGAGGAAGGGGTGAAATATATATATTTAAGGTTGAACATTCTGCAGTCTTTTATTCTCTAAATTTTGGACAGTTGTGGGTCTCCGTGTTGATCATCATCTACTACAAAGAGAAGGTTCTCTGATATGGATTGAGATGTGCCTTAATCTATGGGGAAATGGTAAGTCATAAGGAGTTGGTTCAATATTATGTCCAGTTAGCAGAATAATAATAGTAGGTTATTTCCTAGTGTGGTCGTTTGAATGTAATTAGCCCACATAATCTCAAAGAGAGTTGCACTATTAGGGAGTGTGGCTTTGATGGAGTGGGCGTAGCCTTGTTGGAGGAAGTGTGTCGCCATAGCGCAGGCTTGGAGGTTTCCTATGCTCAGGATACTGCCCACTGTCTCAGTCAACTTCCTGTTGCATGCAAGGTGTAGGACTCTCAGCTACTCCAGCACCATGTCTGCCTGCATGCTGCCATGCTCCCTGCTGTAATGATTTCGGACTGAACCTCTGAAACTGTAAGTAAGTTCCCTCAACTAAATGTTTTTCTTATAGGAGTTGCTTTGGTCATGCTGTCTCTTCACAGAAATAAAAACCCTAACTAAAACAGAAGTTGATACTAGGGACGAGGGTATTGCTGTGATAGGCCTGACCATGCACTTGTTTGGAATAATATGGACTTTGGGACTGTGGATTAGAAAAGCAGCTGAACATTTTAAGTGCTGCTTAATGGGCCATCCTAGTAGGAGCATGGGGACAGTGCTATTGAGTGTGAGTTGATGAGCTATGGGGGCTCACTCAAGAGGTTTCAGAGGAGAAGAATTTTAGAATGTTGCCTAGAGTTCGTTCTTGTGATATTTTGGTGAAGAAAGTGGCTGCTTTTCGCCTTTGTCCAGAGTCTGCCTGAGGTTAGAGTGAAGAGTTTTGAATTAATTCAGCTGGCAGAGGAGATTTCAAAACAGCCTAGTAAAGACTGTTTTGTGGTTACTATGTTATCTCTAATGAAATGAGCAAGGCGACCAGAGTAAATTACAAAATGTATATTTTAAGGAGAAAAAGCACCAGGAAGTGGAATGGAGCTAAGTCCTGTGTTCAAGGAGATAAATGGATTAAGAAATGGAATAGAAGGAGTGGTGACCTCAGGGCAAGATCCCTCCCAGTTAAGTTTCTAACTGTGAAAAGGACTTAAAGAAAAATGTAGGGCTGGGTGTGGTGGTGCACACCTTTAATCCGAGCACTAGAAAGGCAGAGGTTTGTGCATCTTTGAGTTTGAGGCCAGCCTGGTCTACAAAGCAAGTTTGAGGCCAGCCAAGCTTAGGCAGTGAAGGACAGAAAGCTGATGAAGATGTAATAGAATGAGGGGCCCATGTTCCAGCCCCAGCAGAACTTGGCAGCTTCAGCCACATGGTTCTGGCTTGAGAGTTAAGGACAGAAGAAACAGCTTATAGAATTTGCCCCTATAGAATTTGCCCCTGTGCCTAAAGAAAGCCACTGAGGCCAGGTATATATCAGGGGTGTCCCTGAATGGATGCCTAGTAGAAAGGCCATTGTTTGAAGCTGTGAAGTTGAAGCCTGGATTCCCTTGGAGAACCCAAGATGTTAGAGATGCCAGAGACATGAGATACCTGCTAAGGAAAGCTGCTAAAGGGAGTGGAACCAGTCCAAGAGAAAGAAGTGTGCTGCAGTCAACAAAGCTGAATGGAGTTGGAGCACTGAAGAGAGTGTGAACATCAGACATGAAGGTTCAGAGTTTAGAGTTTGCCCAGCTGGTCTTTGGTCCTGCTTTGGTCCAGTATTTCCTCACTATGCTCCTTTCCATTTTGGAATGGTAGTGTATATCCTGTGCCATTGTATGTTGGAAGTATGTGATCTGCTTTTTTATTTTAATTTTACAGAGGATTACAGTTAAGAGATTGTCATGAGTCTTAAAAAAGACTTTGAGCTTTGGATTTTAAAACATTATTGAGTTTATGATAGAATATGGGGACTTTTGAAGTTGGATTAAATACACTTTGCATTATGATATTGTTACAAGCTTATGGGGGCAGGGAATGTAATATGGTAATTTGAAAGTAATTGACCCCCATAATCTCATAGGGAGTGTTCTGATGTGGGTCTCTGTATCTGCTCCCACCAGATAAGACTCGATAACACTCCTCTGATGACAATTGGACCACACACCAATCTATGAGTATAGCAGAATATCATTAGGAAGCATTTCATTGTTTTTGTTGTTGTTGTTTGTTTTGTTTTGCTGCTTATTTTGTTCTATCCTGGGTCTCTAGGCTGTCCTTACTCTGGTTCTTGACCATCCAGGCAACATCAGGCATAGGCTCCTTGTGGCATGGGCCATAGGTTGGACCAGTTATGGGTTGGTCATTCTCACAAGTTCTGCATTACCATTATACCAGCATGTCTTTCAGACAGGACAGATTGCAATTCGAAGGTTTTTTTTGTTTCTGTTTTTGTTTTGTTTTTGTTTAGGTTTTCAAGACAGGGTGTTGCTGTGTAGCTTTGGAGCCTATCCAGGACCTCGATCTATAGACCAGGCTGGCCTTGAACTCACAGAGATCCACCTGCCTCTGCTTCCCAAACACTGGGATTAAAGGCTTGTGCCACCAACGCCCAGGCCACAATTCGAAGTCTTTGTGGCTCTACTGATGTTCCAGTCCCACTGCTAGGAGCCTTGCCTGGGTACAGAAGATGCCAGTTTGGGCTCCATATCCCCCATTACTAGGAAACTTTGCTCGAGTCATGGATTCAGGAAGTTTTCATTTCATTTCACTGGTTTCTACATCACCCCCCAAATGCCCCCTAATTCCAGTTGTCTCTCCCAGTACTCTCTCCCTCCTTCCCTCCCACCACCTGCCTGATTCCTCCTGTTCTCATTCCTACCTGCCCCCAATCCACCAGCAAAATCTATTCTTTTTCATCTTCCCAGAGAGATCCATGCATCCCCCCTTGAGCCCTCCTTGTTACTTAGACTCTGCAGTCAGTGGATTTCTAGCATGATTGTCCTTTACTCAACGTCCCCTTATAAATGAGTATACTGTGTTTGTCTTTCAGGATCTGGGTTACCTCACTTGAGGTGTTTTTTTTACTGTGAAATAATCCTTCTGTACATTATGAAAATGTGTTGCCAGAGCCCTGATCCAGAGACTGATGGAGGCAGATGTGGAGATATACAACCGGGCTCCAGGCCGAGTTCCAGGAGTCCAGTTGATAGAAGAGAGAGGGGTTTCTGTGAGCAAGGGACAACAGGATCATTATGGGAAGATATACAGAGATGGCCAGCCAAACTAGTGGAGATGCATGAACTGTCAACCAATAGCTGAGGAGCCCCCAAGAGCCCTCTCCCAGAGACATATGGAAACAGATTCAGAGATCCACAACAGGGTGCCAACCCGAGCCCCAGGAGTCCAGTTGTGAGAGAGGAAAAATTGTATGAGCAAGGGACATGGAGAACATGATTGGAAATTGTACTGAGATGACCTGCCAAACCAGTAGAAACGCATGAACTATGGACCAATAGCAGTGGAGTCCCCATGGTGCTGGACTGGGCCCTCTGGATACTCAAGACAGGGGTTTAGCTTGAATTGTTTAGGGGGCCCCCAGGCGGTGGGATCAGGATCCATCCCTAGTGCATGAGCTGGTTTGTTTTTTTTGGGGGGGGGAGTGCAATGCCTATGGTGGGACACCTGGTACAGCCTAGGCACAGGGAGGAGGGTCTTGGACCCACCTCAAGTGAAAGTACCGGGCTCTGGGGACTCCCCATGGGAGACCTTGTGTGGGAGGAGGTGGGATGGGGCGGCGAGTTGAGGGGCAAGGCTGGGGGCAGAAGGAGTGAGGAGAGGGGGTTCTGTGGTTGGTATGTAAAATAAGAAAATCTTTTAATTAAAATAAATAAATAAATAAATAAATAAATAAGAAAATGTGTTGCTTTCATTGTTAATAAAAAGTTGATTGGCTGATTGCTAGGCAGGATTTTCAGGGCAAAGAAAATTCTGGGAAGAAGGGCAATCTGAGGAGTCTTGAGCCAGATGCTGAAGAAGCAGGACATGAGCAAAATTAGGTAACAAGCTATGAGCCATGTGGTAGAACTTAAATAAGAAATATGGGTTAATTTAAGTTATAAGAGATAGTAATAAGCCTGAGTGATCAGCTGAGTATTTACAATTAATTTTAAGTCTCCGTGTTGGTTATTTGGGAACTGACAGGTGGGAAAGAAAAGTCTGCCTACAAATGATGTTCTAATGTGGCACACCTACATAAGACCTGAGAAAGCTTTAAAAGGTTCTAAACACACAAAAATGAAGCCAAATACAGCTTCCTAGTCTCTTGTTTCTCACACCAGCCTCAGTACAGAGATGTGTTTCCTGGCAGCTGCCAGCATACCATGAGCTAAGCTGCATGGTGAGTTACCACAGTCTCTCACACTGGCCAAGAACAGAAAGGCATTTCCCAGATGCTGCTTGTGGACATGAGCCACTAGCACATTGCATGGAAGATTTGGGATTTTGCTCATGCAGATAGAAAAGGTACAGATGCTCAGTAAAGACAGATCCAGATGGAAGAAAAAAACTCTAAATGGGTTACAGTGTGTTTATAAATGTACAAAGGCTTGGGAGAGAAAAGAAAAAGGGTATAGACAGTCATAATATAAATAGTTTTAAGGTAATAGAGTCCTTTAAAAGAGAGAAAGTCCTTAAAAAGAGAGTAAAATAATATTTTTAAAAAGCCATGTAAAGATGGAAAGTACACAGAGAGTCTGTCCTGTATGTTATTGTATTGTCTTTAAATTTTTTTTTTTGGCTGCTAAGAGATACTGTATTATGAAAGCTGCAAGATTAAACCAACCTATATATTTTAAAAATATCTTGACTTCAAAATGGAAGTCAAAATGTATGTTGCTTTAAGGGAGAGGTTATGCTTTTAAGAGAGGATGTGGATTCATTCCAGGATGAAGATAATAAGGTTTGATTGAGGAAGACCCCCTGAAATCCTGGCTATAAACATAAAGAAATAAACCTAGAAAAACTATAAAACATATAACAGGTATTTTACCTGCTCAAACATAAAACAAAAATCATTTTAACTGACTTGTACACCCACATATTCCATATTCTGACTTGTAACGTATGTTATCTTTAAAAGTTCATGTGTTTTTAGAGCAAGGGGACCAAACTCCAATGAAAATGGATGGCCCAGGTGATCCAGCCTCTCAGAGTGCTTCTGTTACANTCTCCTCAGAATTCTGCATACAGAACAGCTTCAAGGCTGCTGGCTGAGATGGTCCAGCCCCACAAACTACTCCAGCTATGACCTAACAATTATCCTGATTTTCTAAAGGTTCTCCCAAAGATACCAACACCCACAAACAACAGGAAAGATGGGTTATGGAGATTTATTATCACTTAAGGGGGATTGCTTACAAGTTGTTATTGGTCAGGTAAAGAAAAAAAAGCTAAACAAAAGAATAAAATCCCAAGATTTCTTTCTAAAGCAAGAAAATGGGGATATAGTATAGAATTGGTAAAATAAAAGGGTAGATTATTGAATCTACCTTAATCCAAAAAGCAATTATTAATCTTAAATATTTTACATTGGTATGGATTTTGTTTTATTGATACAAATTTAAAGTTATTTTTATTATACTGTATGTATATGTCTACTCTTGCTTGGGGTATTGCACTTATGCAGCTCATTTAAAATGTAATGTATAATTAATGAATACAGATTAATAGTCATCTATAATAGTCAAACTTATAGTCAGGTTAGGTATGTTTTCAAGGTCATACACAGATATGTTTAGATAGATAGATGGTCTTCAAATACTTCAAAGACCTATAAAATATGGCGTTTAATATGTTTAATAATCTAAAGATTTTCATTAGAGTGAGACACATCTGATCCTGGCAGCACCAATTTACTTCAAAGGAAGATGATGAGCATCAAAGAAAATCCATATGGAGTTTGTTTTCTTTATGGAAAAAGCTAGCAATTTGGGCAAAGAAACTGCTCTGGCCTCAATTACTGACAGTATACTGTCCAAATTGGACCAGCAGAACACAAAAGAAAGCAACTTGCAAACTTTGCCAAGACGTGGTAGGACAATCCTTCAAAACACCCTGTTTCTCAGAAAAGTTTATCAGATATGCTAGGCCTGTAGGCCAAGGATGGATGCTCCAACATTACAAAAGAACTTTTGGTGACTATCCAGGCAGCCAGATGTCCCTGTCATTAGGTAACATTTCACCCTTCTGGGGTTTTTGATGGAGTTAAAGACTAAATAATTCAACTTATAGTTTTGTTTAGTTATGATTAAAAGTAAATTAGTTATAAAACTTAAGACTCACAAAGATAAGATAAATAATAGACTATTTTCTCTAAATTTACCAAATACAAATGGATTGGATATTGTAACTGTAATTCTTACTTGATAACTGTTTTTGTTGTATATAATTTAACTATGTTAAAGTGAAAATCTTCCTTTTTATTTAGACAAAAAGGGAAAATGCTGTGGAATAGTCGTTCTGTACACTGTGAAAATGTATTGCTCTCATTGTTAATAAGAAGCTGATTGGCCAATAGCTAGGGAAGATTTTTCAGGGCAGACAGAATTCTGGGAAGAAGAAGGGCAGAGTTTAAGGAGTCTCAAGCCAGACACAGAGGAAGTAGAATGTGTACAAAATGAAGTAACAAACCATGAGCTACATGATAGAACTTAGATAAGAAATATGGGTTAATTTAAGTTGTAAGAGCTAGTTAATAATAAGCCTGAGCTATTAGCCAAGCATTTATAATTAATTTTAAGTCTCTGTGTTGGTTATTTGGGAACTGGCAGGCAGGAAAGAAAAGTCCATCTACAATCTTTTCTAGTTCCATCCATTTGCCTGCAAATTTCATATCATTGTTTTTAACAGATGAGTATTCCATTGTATAAATTTTCTCTATCCATTCTTCAGTTGAGTGACATCTTGGTTGTTTCCAGGTTCTGGCTGTAATGAATAAAGCTGCAATGAACATGGTTGAGCAAGTGTCCTTGTGGTAGGATGTAGCAGCCTTTGGGTATATGCCTATTCTCAAGAATGGCATAGCTGGGTCTTGTAGTAAACCAATTCCCAATTTTCTGAGGAACTGACATATTGATTTCCAAAGTAGCTGTACAAGTTTGAAGACTCACCAGTAATAAATAAGTGGTCATCTTACTCTACATCATTGACAGTGTGAGCTCTCACTTGTGTTTTTGAACTTAGCCATTCTGACAGGTGTGAGATGGAACCTCAGAGTCCTTTTAATTTTCATTTCCCTGATGGCTAAGGATGTTGAACATTTCTTTAAGTGTTTCTTAGCCATTTGAGATTCTTCTGTTGAGAATTCTCTATTTAGATCTGTACCCTGTATTTTAATTGGATTATTTGGTTTGTTGATGTCTAGTTTCTTGATCTTTTTATATAATTTGAACATTTGCCCTCTGTCAGATGAGTGGTTGATGGAAATCTTTTCTGATTCTGTAGACTGCTGTTTTGTCTTATTGATGGTATCCTTTGCCTTATAGAAACTTCTCAGTTTCATGAGGTCCCATTTATTGATTATTTTTAGTGCCTGTGCTATCACTGTTCTGTTCAGGAAGTTGTCTCCTGTGCCAATGAGTTCAAGGCTATTCCTCATTTTTTCTTCTTTTAGGGGTCAGTGGATCTGGGTTGCTGAATCTTTGATCCACTTGGACTTGAGTTTTATGTAAGGTGATAGATATGGTTCAATTTGCATTTTTCTCTACATGCTAACATCCAGTTAAACTATTGAAGATGCTTTCTTCTTTCCATTCTCTATTTCTGGCTCCTTTATCAAAAATCAGGTGTTCATAGTTATATGGAGTTAAGTCTGGGTTTTTGATTCGATTCCATGTATTTTCCTTTATATAGAAATATCTGAGAGAAACAATCCTAATCCATAATTTTACCAGTGACATCAGCATTATTTTTGTGTTATGGGTTGACTACAAATGGAAAAGGTTAAATTTGTAGATATTGTGAACATTTCTATATCATAATTGAATAGCAATGTGTGTATGTCTATAAAACTTCATAATGTGTCTCAATATCTACCTTNCCATGATTTGAATTACATACAAGTAAAGTTGTCTGAAGAACAATAATTGATGTTTCCCATTAAATGAAAAATAATTATACAATTGCCAAGAAAGACACAAACAAATAATAATCAAAAGTTTCAAAATCTATAGGAAAAGTAACCAACTGATCTAGAAAAAAAAAGAACATCTTCTTTTGGTTAAGAATATTAATAGGCAAGAACTATTACACAGAGAAACCCTACCTCAAAAAATATTTACACAGTAGATGGTGTAACACAGTTATAGAGTGTTAGTCCAGTATGGGAAAGTCTGTAGATCAAATGATAATAAACATAGCAACAAATATTAAAATATTATCTATAAAAATCTAGAGCAAACATACACAGTGGTTAAGTATTTGAAATGAATCCAAGATTATCTTAACATTAATAAACTGTACTACAAACAGATATAATACAAAACCCATGAAGCAGAATCTAAGAGGGGTTTGCAATGTCTTGGGCTCCTAGATGGAAACCAAGTTTAAGTTGTTGTGTCTGGGCAGTGACTTGTCTCATATTGGAATCCATGTTGTTTGTGAACTCAACTGAGCCCTGAAATTGATAAGATCCTCTGGCCTTTACCTACCACAGGGCTGACATTATCTGTGAAAGTCCTGCTCCTAATTCTTGTTATTGAACATTCTCTTGTTTCAATGAGAGACAGGCAGAGTTAGGGTAACTGTCAGTGACTATCTCAGAATACCCTCGGCTTTAGTCATCAGAATTTCATTCCTTGTGGTACATGTACCTGAATGTGTGCATGTCAATTAGACCAAAGAGTTTGCTAAATACACTAGGTATTTCCAAAAAGAAGGCCTACAGATTGTCCTACCAATGGTTATAAGATCACAAGGTGCTCATTATCAGTATATGACCACAGAAACTCTTATAAAGGAAAACATTTAATTGGATCTGGCTTACAGTTTCAGAAGTTTAGTCCATTTTCATCATGGAGGTATATGTGGGTGTGCAGGCAGTCGTGGTGCTACAGAAGGAGCTGATAGTTCTATGTCTTGATGTGCAAGCAGCAGAAGAAGACTATGTACAACACTGGGCGTAGCTTGAGCATATGAGACCTTAAAGGCTGCCCCCACAGTGACACACTTGCTCCAACAAGGCCACACATCCTAATAGTGCCACTCACTATGGGCCAAACACTCAAACACATCAGTCTATGGAGGCCATACTAAATCAAACCACCATAGTATTGAAGCATGAATCTATTTAGTCTTAATCAATAAAAACCTGGAGTCAGATATTAGGGTGAAAGCTGAAAGATCAGAGAAGCAGAGCAGCCAGCCACCAGAGAGTTCTTCTTACTTCTACGAATCCTCAGACCAAGTTGTGGGGCAGGCAAAATCCTGTGTCCACTCACCTTATATTTCTCTCTCCACCTCCCTAGTGTTAGGGATTAAAGGCTTGAGCCTCCCATGTGCTGCGATCAAAGACATGGTCCTCCCAAGTGCTGGGATCAAAGGTGTAAGCCATCACCACATGACTCTGTTTCTCTTTTAGACTGGTTCAATCTTGTGTAGCCAAGCCTTGAACTTTTGATCTTCCTGCTTCCTCCTCTCAAGTGCCGGGATTAAAGGTGTGTACCACCACTTCCTGGCCTCTATGGTTAACTAGTGGCTAGCTTCTGATCTGATCTGTCAAAACACAAACAAAATATCATACAACATAGTATGGTAGACCTGAGAGTAGGTTGAGTGACACTTGGGATTGTAGATTGTCCTTGGAATATAGGTTGTATGAAAAATTCCATGGTCATTGGCATTATATATCATTATATATCAATAGTATATATCAATATACTAGCACATAGCATAATAGCTAGAAAAATTTCATTTCTGAAATGTGAAAATTTCACACAATATGACAACTAGTAGATAGTTATGAACATCAAAGTAATTGAAAGTACATTCTACAGGTCACTGATAATGACAACTGATAGGACAGAAAGACCTTTCTTCATAATGGCACACTTCAGAGTCCCGAGTCCATGCTAAGGTCAGGCTAATTGCACAGAAATGTGAATCCATCCATGATGGGAGTTTTCAGTGGTACAGTCATTTAGAATTGAGCATTATATGTTATAGTCATCTACTTAGAAATTTCAAAGAAGAATATATGCATCAACTTAGATTCTTTTAACTCATACTGTGTCAGTCTGTAAGTATACTTCAAGTCTCAGCATGGAGACATTTTTTAATCATGTGGTGGTTCACTCTCAGTCACTGTCCTCTGAAGAGGAGGAGAGCTCAAGGTCCTCACAGAGGACACTCACTGGGACCTGGGAGTATATTCTCTCACCTTTCTCCAGGAAGTCAGGACTCTCAGGAGGAGGAGTTTGCTTCTCAATAGGAAATGATGAGGACAATGGAGGATGAGCTCTGCTATGTGGCAGTGGTTGGGCAGTGTTATGGCTGTTAACTTGGTGTTTTGTAAGACTCCCAACAGTGGGGGTGGGTATGTCTCTGACTCTTTTGCCTGCTTTTGGGACTCTTTTCCTCCTATTGAGTTGTCTTGTCCAGCCCTCAATATGAGGGCATTAACCTTGTCTTATTGTATCTTATTTTGTCATGGTTGGGTAATGTCTCTTGCAGACCTGCCCTTTTCTGAATGGAAATGGAGGTCAAGTGAATCTTGGGAAGAGCAGAGATTTGGGGGATGATCTGGGAAGAGTGGTGGGAGAGGAAACCGTGGTCAGGATGTATTGAGTATGAGAAGAATCAATATTCAATTAAAAAGAAAAGTGAAAAAATGACCTTGAACCTACAGTCTATTTCTAAAAAGAAAAGTTTTTATATTTCTATAAAAATATATCAGTAATGAGGGGACCTAGCATTTGCCCGACTTTACCAAGCACATTAATGAAGGAGCTATACCCTCAAAAAAAAACCCTCTAACTCCCAAATAATTACTCTTTTATAGTTCAGTACTGTGACTACACCCACTAACATGGTGCTATAATAGCCAATCTCCTGTAAATATCTAATTGCCTCAGGCAAAGTAGGTGTGGTTTATGCAAAGTAACTCTGAAGTTGGATCTTCATGGGGCCCATTTCCCTGGAGGCAGATCCATTCCCTAGATGTTTTAAGCTTGGGTTTTTTATTGTAATAGAAATATAAAACCATATCAGATAAGGAAAGGATAAGTAGACCTGCCCTTAGAAGACTTTCACTCCTATCTTAGCAGAACGTCAAATAAGAGACTGTGGAACTCAACCCTGGTTTTTAATTAGATATTAGGATGGGAAAGGAAAGTTCCAAGAGGTAACATTCCTTTCAGGAGGACAATTTTTTGTTCCAGAGATTATTGGGTACATACAGGTTTAACCACATCTGCTTAATCACTTAGGATCTTATCATCTCTACACTCAAGACCACTTGACCTATGGCTTCCATTTGCTAACATTTTATAATTTAGATATACATATATAATGACGAACACATACATTTTTCAAATAAAAACATGATCACATCAATGATATTCTGTAGTTATCCTATTGAGAGTGTTGTCAAATGGGAGGAAAACGCTTGCCCATTTCAACCACAGTTTAAGTCTACTGTCTTTCCCAATACACTTTCAGGAAGCAGAGGCAGGAGGATTTCTATCTGTTCCAATCCAGTCTGGGATACACAAAGAGCTCCAGGCTAGCCAGAGATATCTAGTGAGACCCTCTGTGTGAGAGAGGAGGGAGAGAAAGAAGGAGAGTAAGGGTGAGGGTGTGGATGAGTAGAGGGTAAAGATGGATAAGGAAGAGAGAAGAAGGGGCGATGGGGAGGAGGGGTGGTGGTAGAGATAAATGGAGGGGGTACAGGAAAAGGATTGATGTAGAAATTGCAGAGGAGAGGCAGCTTAGGGGAGAGGAGAGAAGGGAGAAGCAGGGTGAGTGAGAAGAGGACAAAATGGTGACAAAGAAGGGGAGGAGAAAGAAGAGACAGAGACAGAGATAATCTGTTATGGTTTCTTTTTGAATAGTGGTTGCAGTCAGGCAGTAGTGGTGCACATCTTTAATCCTAGCACTCAGGAGGCAGAGGAAGGTGTCTCTGTGAGTTCAAGGCCAGCCTGGTCCATAGAGTAAATTCCAGGACAGCCAGGACTACACAGAGAAAATCTGTCTGGAAACAAACAAACAAACAAAATGGTGGTTGGATTGCAAGGGTAAATGTATGACATACCAAACAGTGAGTTTTCATCTGGAAATTATGTACAGATTCAGTGGAAAATGTGATATCAGAAAGAAAGAGATATCTAGAAAATAATGAGGTCACGGATTATACAATATAAATTGACTGGAATTCATTTTGTAGTGAGGACTGGAATATTCCTTCAGCAATCCTCCTGCTTCAAACTACAAAGAGGTAAGATTAATAACTGTCGGACCACACCAGGGAAATCCTATCTTGTGTTTGTTTTGGGGACAAGCTCTCTTGTGGCCCATACTGACCTTGAGCTTGTTCTCTGTGCAGGCTGGCTTCAATTCCTGACCATCCTGTTGTCCTTGATTTTCTGAATCAGAAGAAAACAAAATAACCAAAGAAATTCAATTGAGTGACATGACAAGAACGTATGGCCTACTAATGCCTATCCCACAATGTCCCTGTTTCCATTTTTCTACCTCCCAAACATTTTCAAATCTGGGGCTTAGGTCCTTGAAAATGGAGCATTCTGTGATATTTTCATTTAAGAATGATTAATGCTGTCAAACGGTGTTCAAGAAAATATACCTTGTAAGTGAGTACATACCATGTTTGTCTCTCTGTGTCTAGTATACCTCACTCAGGATGATTTTTTGTTGTTGTTCTATTTGCCTGAATATTTCATGATGCCATTTTTTTAACAGATGACTAATACTCCATTGTATCAATGTACCAAATACTCTTTATGCATTCTTCAATTGAGGGACATCAAGGTTGTTTCCAGTTTCTGGCTATTATGAATGAATCCACTGTGAACATAGTTGGGAAATTAGCTCTTAAGTAAATGATGATCATGCTACAATCCACAGACCCAGAGAGGCTAAGTAACTTGGAGAACTCTATTGAACTTGGAGGGACACATTGATCTCTCTGGGAAGATAAAAGAGAATAAATTTTGTTGGTGGACTGGAGTCTAGTGGAGATGGGAACAGGAAGGATCACACAGGGAGTAGGAAGGAAGGAGTGAGAGAGGACTGGGAGAGATGAATGGAATTGGGAGGCATTTGGAGGGGGGAGAAGAAATCAGTGCAGTGCAAACTCCATGGAATTCACTGAAATGACTCTAGCAAAGTTACCTAGTAATGGGGGATATTGAGACCAAACTAGCCATCTTCTATACCCGGGCAGGGTTCCTATCAGTGAGACTGGGACATCAACCCAGCCACAAAACCTTCAAATTACAATGACTTGCCTGTAAGATCTACTGGGGCAATGGTGGCTCAGAACTTGTGGGAGTGGCCAACTAATTATTCGTCTATGGCCCATGCAATGAGGAGCCCATGTTCAATACTGCAAGGATGGCCAGGACCCAGAGGCTGAATAGCCCAGAGATCTAGGGTGGAACCAAACATAAATGGCAAAATAAACATACAAACTTACAAACAAACAACTAAATAAATGAATAAATAAATGATTCCTACTCAAACATTCTACAATATGCATAGATTGGTCCTGGCCTAATCATCATCAGAGAGTCGTCCTCCAGCAACTGATGGGAGAACATGCAGAGACCCATAGCCAGATATTAGGCAGAGCTCAAGGAATCTTGCAGAAGAGCCCAGAAGGAATGATTGAAGGAAAAATGGGGTTCAAGGACACTAGGAGAACATGATCCACAGAATCAACCAAGCAAGACTCAAAAAGGCTCAGAGAGACTGAAGTGGCAATNAAGGAGCCTGCATGGGTCTCAGCTAGGACCCTTGCATANATATTAGGGTTGTTTAGCTTGATGTTTTTATAAAACTCCCAACANTGGTAGTGGGGCTAATGTCTGACTCTTTTGCCTGATCTTAAGACCCTTCTCCTCCTAATGTGTTGCCTCATCCAGCCTTGATATGAGGGTTTGTGCCTAGTTTCATTGTGTCTTGTTATGCCCCCTTAGGTTGATATCTTTTGGAGGCCTGCTCTTTTCTGAAGGGAAATGGAGGAGGAGGAGATCTAGGGGAGGGGGGAGGTGTAGGGGTAACTGGGAAAAGTGGAGGGAAGGGAATTGCAATCTGAATGTAATGTATAGGAGAAAAATAAATAGAACAGAAGGAAGGAAGTGAGGGAGGGAGGGACGGAGGAAGGAAGGAAGGAAGAAAGGAAGGAAGGAAGGAAGGATGATTTAAGTGAAATGCTGTCATCCTCACAACAGAGTTTCATCAATGAGCTGTGGATCCAGCCTACTGAGAACAAAGCCCACCACCCCAATTAAAGCCAATTAAGCAAGCTTTATTTACTATGCATAGGACTGATTCTACAATATGAGATTTGAGAATACAGTGTAGGTTAAATTTTCAGCCCAACTTCTAGGGAAAAATGTAAACTGGGGATTTTGTAACATAAAGATTGTGCAAGAGACTTTTACAGAAGCAGATAGCAGATCAGATTACTTGTCAAATCATCTTGGCAGAATGTCTCAAGATTCCTTGACAAAACACCTTATCTTATTGGGGATAGAGTACTTGTGAGTCAAACTTGCATTTTGTAGCAAATAGAAACAACTTATTCTGACCTTATAACAAAATGACTTTTTACACTAAAATGCAATCAGGCTGGTCCATCGGGTTGCCATGTTCATACCAAAGAAATCCTTAGTTTACTTCTTCCTTTTCTTGCTTTCTTTCCTCCCTCCCTTTCTCCCTTCCTTGCTTTCCTTTCCCTTCCCTTTCTTTCTTTCTTTTTTATTTTTATTTCTTCCTTTTTCTCTGTGTAGCCTTGGCTGTGCTAAAACTAGCTCTGTAGACCAGGCTGGCCTGGAACTTACAGAGATCTGCCTGCCTCTTGAGTGCTGGGATTAAAGGTGTGTGCCACCTAAAGTCTTTAACCAAGATGTCAAGCAAGGTCTGATAAAGGAATCACACTTGAGACCTAGCTGTCTTGCACTGATCTATCAAGCAGATTCTCTGAGCTGTAGAATCCTGATGCCCCCACCAGACAGAGTGCTACTTTCAGGAGGTTGGCTGAAAACATACAGAGACCACATTGCTTCACAGTCTCTTTGGTATGGTCCCGTCAAGGTGACTTGATCAAAGATGTATCTAATCTCTAAGGTAGTTGTTGTTTGCATTTAGAATGTCCACATTGAAAAAAATGACCTTGAACCTACATTCTGTCTCTGTAGTGTATATGAGTAAGGAGGGGACCTAGCATTTGAGCAACTTTACCATGCATATTAATATACAAGTTATACTATCAACAAAATCTCTAATTACTGATAATAACATTTTTATGGAGCCCAGAGCAGTCAGCAGTATAACTGCTATGCAGGTGATTGAATCACCCATCTAATCCCATCATGTTGACACAGTCACATTGGCTTTCATCCCCTTTGGAAGCAATAAAACCAGATTCCTGTTTTTCCATTCCTAAACTGAGTAGACACTTCGGAGAATATTTCGATAGTGATTTGCATCCATGCCAAAAAGAAAAGACCAACAAAGAGTGTGAAGTAACAGAATTTATTTCATCCAAACAAGTATTGCTCAAACACAATGAATAAAAAAGTCCCTGCAGTGTGTTCTACACAGCAAACCAAAAAGAAAGATTTTACAGGAAACAGCTATAGAAGAGGGTTTGGCCTGAAACTTGCTGACTGAACAGAAATCCTGCATCAAAAGCCTGTGGGAGGTGAGTTGCCTCTGCCCTGTTCAGAGTCCATGAGTTCCAGTAGAGGCCTCTGCAGACCTCCCCTAGGAAACAAGAAGCTCTCTGGGGTTTACCTCATCCTAGGGCCCTGGGAAGTTTCTTCCACATCCAAACAGTCTTTCTTAGAGACTCGGCAAGGCCAGACAAGGACACAGAAGAAGGGTGAGACATCCTGTCCTTCCTGGGGCACAGGTCCTGCTCCAAGGGCTTCCTCAAGTTCAGATATGTTTACAGGACATGGGGTCAGACACTGGAGTGAGCTCTAGTATAGAGGTAGAGGCCTCCACCCTTGCTGCTTCTTCTTGACTCTTGATGTTCCTCCCTGACAGCAGAACTGCCCAGTGTTCATGGCTCCATGAGCAGGCCGGAACCTGGCAGAATAGTGATATGGGTAATTCTCCTTGTCGGGATCGTTCCTGTACCAGTCCCCTCTGTATCTGGGCTGGTGAATCACAACTGCATTGGCTGGCAGAGTGGGTCTAGCTTTTCTGAGGTTCAGCACAGGTTTGGGGCGGTTGTGTTCCTGAAGCACTTTCCACTGGTCTAAGGAGATTTTTTTGATTGCTGTATTCTCCGTGTATCTGCATGGTTCTGCAGCTCCCATCCATGATCTTCTGTTGAGTTTTCTCTTCCAGAATTTTCCAACCTGAGCCTTGTCTACTGTGCCTACTGGCCCCTTGACACTGTCCTTTTTAAGATCAGTCTCCTGGACATAGAAGAGCACATAGGCAGGTTCACTCAGGACAGAAGTCACATCGCACCTGTCAACCTTAGAATCATCCATCTTATACCACTCCCCGTTGCCAGCTCTGACATAACAGAAGTAATGTCCACTGTGACAAGTCACACCGGCATGGACCAGCACAGCACAGAGGGCATACACCAATGGTTCCCTATTAGGCTGAGACATGTATGGCCTCAGGTCAAGGGACTCAGGGTAGCTCACTTTCCTGTCCACTTTGCCACCCATGAAGTCTGAGAAGCGATTCAATACCAGCAGGAGAACCTTTGAGGCAGTTTCAATTGTCAGGGTCTTTGAAGCTGGCATCTTCTCCTGGCAATGGTCACAGTGGTAGGCATTTTCCCCACACAGCTCCTCCGGCTTCACTAAATCCTCCAAGGCTTGGTTNACACTCTGAGCTGAGTTGATACCCAGGGGGATGTCCAGAAAGGGGTTAACNGAATCTGAGGTGCCCTGGCAGTGGAGACATTTGATTTCAGATCTCCATGAGCCTCCAAATATCTCATGGATCGGGGTGCTGTTCTCAGAGGGGGCTTCTGTGTGCTTGCTCCCTCGAAGGCAGGATTCGTGCATGGCATTCAAGGTGAACATCAGAAACTCATGGGCATCTTCCTGCTTGTCCTTGTGGAAGGTGGCAGTCAACATCTTTGAGGGCTGCATGACATCCNNGGAGTGGAGGAGACTCTGGGTCACATGAGTTTCCATAGCACACATTGTGCAGGCTCCCTGGTGACAGCAGCTCTGAGAGTGCTCCCGGGAGAGCATGTAGTTGGCAAGAGGTGGTGTGTGTGTCAGACACTGCAATGCTGCATTGAGGTAGCAGCTGTTGCCTGTGTTCAGGAGACCTGCACCTAGGCCATGGGGCCTCTCCCAACTCACACTGTGCTTGTTCGTGGCAGCCAGCTTGGCTGCCACCTGAGTTCTCTCCTGATGCAGGTCTGGGGTGGCAAGAGTTGATTGGACTGAACCTGCTGAAGGATAAAAACACCAAGAGACTTTAGGGTTAACAGCGTTGATTGAGGACTTACATGCTCTAAAGGTTTTACAGTGAGATTCACCTTCTGAGATATACTGAGCTGCCGCCATGTCTCCGGACACCACTTGTGAACACCTTGCTGGAGTCTTCTCAGGGAGCAGAAGGACGCTTTTCCCTTCTAAGAAGAACTACAATTGAGGACTGTGCCCAAATGCTGATCCTTTTATACTTCAGTCCTGTGGCCACATCCACTAATCCTTGCTGGGACAGCCAATCCCCTACAAGCCTCTAATTACCTAGTGCAATTCAGGGTGTGGCTTATGTAAAGCAGCGCTGAAATCTGATCTCTTTGGTGGCCATTTCTCTGGAATCAGATCCATTGCCATAGGTGTCCATAGCTTGGGTTGTCCTTGTCACAAAATTAAAAAACAACCGGGTAGTGGTGGCGCACGCCTTTAATGTCAGCACTCGGGAGGCAGAGGGAAGTGGATCTCTGTGAGTTCGAGGCCAGCCCGGGCTACCAAGTGAGTTCCAGGAAAGGCTCAAAGCTACACAGAGAAACCCTGTCTCGAAAAACCAAAAAATAAAATAAAATACAATAAAATAAAAAAAAATTAAAAAACGACATCAAATAAAGAAAGGATGAGTAGACCTGCCATACAAGAGTCTCCTTCATGTTATTGATCCCATCGAACAAAAGTGAAAACTGTCAACCCGAATTGTTTTTGGTTGAAGTTAGCAGGCTTTTTACTTCTGTACAGAGTGAAACAGTTCTAGGGCCTGTCCAAACTCACCCCCACAACCCAATGTCGGGCTCAGGAAATCAGCAGCAAGTTAACTTTCTAGGCTCCTTTTACAGGGCAAATCTGGGGGTCTCCAGAACGAAATTTGTGAACATAGGAATTGGTAAGTAAAATACAGAAGCAGATAGTAATATGAGACGCTTTGGCAGAAAATATTCGTTGTGTTGGGATGGTGTAGTTCAAGGCACAGTCAGGTGAGGACCTAGTTGAATTGCAAAAAGGTTTAAGGTATGGTCAGGTCAAATTCCAGGAAATAGAAAATAAATTTTTACAGCAAACAGAAACAAACTTATTTTCACCTTGTAAGATAGCTCCTGATCTTAAGATGGAGTCAGGCTGGTCCAGTAATGCCCTAGGCAGGACTTCAGGGGGGTGGGGAGGTCACTGAGAGGAGCAGAGGGAGGGGAAACTGCAGTTGGGACGTGTTGTATGAGAGAAGAATAAATGAAAGAAAGAAAGCAAACATGATTTAATAGAAATGTCATCACCCTCACACCAAAATCTCCTTAGTGAACTGTTAACCCTGTAGTTCAAGAACAAAAACTACCACCCTAATTATTATTCATAAAGGATATATATTTACTATCCTCCAAAGCAGGATTTGAGAGTACAGTGTGGATTAACTTTTCAGGCCCCTTTTAAGGGAAAAAATATGAAATGGGGATTTGTATCAAGGATTTTGTAGGAGACTTCTGCAGAAGCAGAAAGCAGATTAGATCATTTGACAGATTATCTTGGCAAAACTTCTCAAGGCTCCTTGACATAACTAACACCTTATCTTATCAGGGTAGTGTACCTGTGAGTTAAACTTCCATTTTGCAGCAAATACTAACGACTTATTCTGACATTATAACAATGTGGCTTTTTACTCTAATATGGAATCAGGCTGGTCCATTGGAACCTCATGTGAATCCTAAAGCACTCCTTTCTCTCTCTCTCTTTTTTTTTTGTTTTTGGTTTTTTTCCTTTGCTTGTTTGCTTGTTTTTTTGTTTGTTTGTTTTTGTTTCTTTGTTTCTTGAGACAGGGCTTCTCCGTGTAGCCTTTGGCTATCCTATGACTCACTCTGTAGATTAATCTGTCCTCAAACTCACAGATAATCCACAAATCTGTCTTCCTCTGCCTCTTGAGTGCTAAATTAAAGGTTTGCACCACCTACTTTCTAACCAAGGTTTCAAGGAAAATTTGGTGAAGAAATCACATCTGATATCTAGCTGTATCTCCTTTATCTATCAAAGAGATTCTCTGATCTGCAGAATCCAGACCCTGACACCAGACTTGATACTCCTTTCAGTAGGCTAGCTGAATGAAATGGTAAAGAGACCACAGTCTCTTTTATGTGGTCCAGTCAAGGTCACATGATCAATGATGTCATCTAATCTCCAAGGTGACTGTTGTCTGCATTTAGATTGTCCTCACTGGAAAAAGAAATGACCTTGTACCTACCAGTCCATTTGTTTGGTGTGTATCAGTTAGGAAGGGACCTAGCGCTTGTGCAACTGTACCAAGCATATCAATGTAGGAGTGTTACCCTCAACAAAATTATCTAGTTACTTATAATGATTTTTACAGTGTCATCAGCCTTCTGTTGTGTAACTACTTTGCAAGTGATTAAATCACACGTCTAATCCCATCATCTTGACACAGTCACACTGTATTTCATCCCCTTTGGAAGCAATGAAACCAGATTCCTGTTTTTCCATTCCTAAGCAGAGTAAACAACAGTTACACCACCATCTTACTGCTTGACTCATTGTATTAGCCTTGCTATCTGGTAGATCAATTCACTGCCTTAGTTGTTTATCCAGTACCTTCACATTGATTTTGTGGCTTTGGATGAGTCTATGTGTGTCAGTGATGCAATCTTAAACCTTGTACATTTTGGTTAAATCCTTTACCTCTGTCTTGTCCCCACAATCCCTTTCCATTTTCATTTCAGTCAGGATTTGTCTATGTTTTCTGCAGTGTCCTTCAACGCAAGAAAAACCCAGGACACAAATTCCATTTCACCTACTTTAATATACCCCTAAAGATCTGGGTTATTAATTATACAGAAATGTAGATAGTACTCTATAGTTCACCATACTAATTCACAAATTCATCAACACATTATATCCTAATTATATTTTAGTAATTATACCAGTCATAAGACACAGATCATTTTTCACATAGAATTTCAGAAGACATGGAAGAATAGGGTCTACTTTGAAGCAAGTATGAGATCAGTGAGAGAGTTTTTGTGTCTATGGGATAGTTTGGAAGATTGTCACCTTCTATGGATACACACATTGTGAGGAGAAAGCCAAGCCTACCGCCTTCCTGATATGTCCTCTAATGATGTCCCTAGTTCAAACACGGCCACTCAAAGAAATTCACATTGGGTGACAATCTACATCCTTTCCCTTATCACGGTATTCAATCACTTCACTGTGGATGTTCTGAGAACTGAAATATAATTGTTTCAGGTTTAAAATGGAATTTTCCATTTAAATATCTCTCCATGTGGTCCTAGAGCAGTGGTTCTCAGTCTTCCCTTTAGAACAGTTCCTTCTGTTGTGAAGAACACGAAGCATAACATTATTATCATTCATTACTATTTCATAACTGTAATTTGTTTCTGTTAATGATTTTTAATGTAAATATCTGTGTGGTGATATATTGTGCATTCCAATATATTGTGTACACTAATAGTATACCTTAATATCTTATCTGGGGATCAGAGGACAGAGCCAGCCACTAGATTAGACATGGAGGCCAGACAGTGGTGGTACACATGCCTTTAATCCTATCACTCAGGAGGCAGAGATCCATCTGGATCTATGTGAGTTCAAGGCTACATTGGGAACAGAGCTAGGCATGGTGACACACACCTTTAATCCAAGTACTTGAGATCTCGTGTCTTTGCTTGGGAAGGACACACACCTTTAATCCCAGGAAGTGATGGCAGGAAGCAGAAAGGTGTATAAGGCATGAGGACCAGAACTAAAGGCTTTAAAGCAGTTTAGCTGAGATCCCTTCCAGGTGAGGACTCTGAAGCTTTCAGTCTGAGGAAACACAATCAGCTGAGGAGTTGGTGAGGTGAAGTTGGCTGTGGCTTGTTCTGTTTCTCTGATCTACCAGTTTTCGCCCCAGTATTTGGCTCCAGGTTTTTTATTAATGAGACCATTTAGCAATATATCTTACATATCTGATATGCAGTATAGATGGTATGCAACCCTTTCTACCCCTGAATGAGTTATGACCCACAGGTTGAGAACCACTTTTCTAGAACTTCAGTAACCAATTGGATTATTTGGTTTGTTGATATCTTGTTTCTGGAGTTCTTTACATATTTTGAAAATCAGCCCTCTGTCAGATGTGGGGTTTGTGAAGATCTTTTCCCATTCTGTTGGCTACCATTTTGCCCTGCTGATGGTGTCATTTGCCTTACAGAAACTTTTCAATTTCAGGAGGTCCCATTTGTGGTGATATTTTGTTTGTGCTTTAACAAATAAAGCTTGCCTGAAGATAAGAGGGTGGAGCTAGCCACTAGTTAACCACAGAGGTCTGGCAGTGGAGGCACAGACCTTTAATCCCAGCACTTTGGAGAAGGGAGATCAGGAGTTCAAGGCCACCCTGGGCTACACAAGATTGATTCAGTCTGAAAGAGAAACAGAGCCAGGTGGTGGAAGCACTCGCCTTTAATCCCAGCACTAGGGAGTTGGAGATAGGAAGTGATAAGCCTGGGCAGGGAGAGGAAGTGATAAGGTGCAGTGAAGTCAGAAGCTTGGCCCTTGTCAAGTGAGGATTCCTAGAGGTAAGAAGTTTTTCTGGTGGCTGGCTGCTCTGCTTCTTTGATCTTTCAGCTTCACCCTGATATCTGACTCCAGGTTTTTATTATTAAGACCAATTAGAATTCATGCTACACCCATTTATTAACTGTAAATCTTAGCGCCTGGGGTATTGGTGTTCTGTTCAGGAAGTTGTCTCCTGTACCCATGCATTCAAGATTATTTACCACTTTCTCTTCTTCAGCTTCAGTGCATCTGGATTTATGTTGAGGTCTTTGATCCACTTGGACTTGAGTNTTGTACAGAGTGATAAATATGGATCTATTTGCATTCTTCTACCTGCTGACATCTAGTTAGAACAGCACCATTTGTTGAAGATGCTTTCCTTTTCCATTGCATATTTTGGCTTCCTTGTCAAAAATCAGGTGTCCATAGGTGTGTAGATTTATCTCTGGGTCTTCGATTTAATTCTATTGATCGACCTGTCTGTTTTTATGCCAAAACCATGTGATTTTTATTACTATAGCTCTACAGTAGGGCTTGAAATATGAATGGTGATATCTCTGGAAGTTCTTTTATTGTACAGGATTTTTTTAGCTATCCTACATTTTTTGTTTTTCCATATAAAGTTAAGTATTTTTTTCAAGATCTGTAAAGAATTGTTTTGGTGTTTTAATGGGGATTGCATTGAATCTACAGCTTGTTTTTGGTAAGACTGCCAGTTTTACTATGTTAATCCTACCAATCATGAGCATGGAAGATCCTTGCATCTTCTGATATCTTCTTCATTTTCTTTATTCAAAAACTTAAAGTTCTTGTTACAAGTGTTTCACTTGCTTGGTTAGAGTTACATAGCAGTTAGATCAGGGAGAGCCCTGAGCTCACTTATGGCAGGGTTTTTAAGGAGTAAAGGATGGAGGTGTAGGGCAATTCTGGATTCAGATGGGGGTTAAACTCCTGATTGGGCAGGAGTGGGGCAACAGAAGTCTTGTCAGACAGGGATTGGTACTGCTATTGTTGCAAGGAAATTGGCAACCTAAATACAAGTGATGTAAGCTATCCTTTATGTTCTGGAGCATCTAGTACTTATTTGTCTCATTTCTGATTGATCCTCTGCAGGGTACAGTTTGTGGTTTTTCCTGGTAATTGCAAGGGTTAGGCCTAGTTCCAGCATTGTTATTCTGGAGCCTGCCATGGCTGCCTAATATTAAGTTAGGCCTCTTCACCCTTCTCCACGTCTTTTGATTAATTTTGATTGGAAGTCTATTTTGTTAGATATTAGGATAGCTACACAAGCTTGCTTCTTTGGTACATTTGATTAGAAAATCTTTTTCCAACCCTTTACACTGAGGTAATGTCTAACTTTGATGTTGAAATGTGTTTCTTATATGCAGCAAAATGTTGGATCCTATGTTTGTATCCAGTCCATTAGCCTGTGTCTTTTTATTGGCAAATTGAGTCTTCTGGAAATATAATTCCAAACAGGTCCATTGATCTGTGATGGATATGTGAAGTCAGTGCTGTGGTGATATTTTATTTGTGCTTTAATAAATAAAGCTTAACTGGAAGTCAGAGGAAAGCCAGCCACTATATTAGACATAGAAGTCAGGCAATGTTAGCGCATGCCTTTAATCCTATCACTTGGGAGGCAGGGATCTGTCTGGATCTCTGTGAGTTCAAGGCCACACTAGGGAACAAAGCCAACCATGGTGACACACACCTTTAATGCCAACACCAACCATAGAGGTCTGGAGATCTGTACAGACAGACAGGAAGTAACAGCACTGGCTGGAAGAGGAAGTGATGTAGCTGGGCTGAGGGAGCCAGTCAGAGAACAGAACAGGAAGCCATATAGCTTCCTCCTATGTATATACAGGAAGTATACAAGAAGTCGCTCTCTTTGGAAGCTGCAGTGTTGGTGAGGTGAGGTTAGCTCTGATCTCTCTCAGGCCTTAACCCCAACTTCTGGCTCCATGTTTTTTACTTAATAAGACCATTTAGAAATTTGTCTACACAGTGCAGTAAAGAAACTATGACCATCTGTTTCAAACAAGTGGTCCTGGATAGCCTGGGCCATTTTTATTTATACAATTTCAATAGTTTGCTTGAACAGTTTTACAATCATTTGTGTCTAATAATGGTTACAATAATTGCCAGTTTGCTCCTTTACCTTATTTCCCTTCCATCCCCCAACTTTCCTACCTGTATTCATTACTTCTTGATTCATAGCTCTAATGTTAGAAGCATAAGCAGTGTTGCAAGCCACAATGGAGGTTTTCTAACTAGGCACACCTACAGGTAGAGCAGTGTGCCCAGTTGGCAGCATTTGTGGTTACAGTATCATGCAAAGTGAAAGAGAGTTTTGCCTCCAGTAGTCAATGATTACCTCTAGTCAAATCTAAGTTCTCACAATTAACTCATCAGCCAAGACTGAGTCAATTCATTCTTCATTCTGTACTATTCTATCTNCTATGGGGGATGTACCAGGTTTTTCCCTATCCTCCTGTACTATATAACTTAAAAGCTTNCTCTTAATAGTGCCAACTTATTTGTTGTTCTCCACGTCCTCTTCCTCTCAACTTTTTATAGTATTGGCACAGCTATTAGAAATGAGGGCATTGTGGATTTCTATGATTCTGCTTCATTCTCTGTTCCCAGACTGTTCCCATTAACTCTTGATATCATCTATTTATTTGCNTTTCTCCTAGACTCTTGTAGTTAAAATCATTNTTTCCAGAACAGTTATCAAATTTGTAATATTATCATGAACTACTGTAACTCTTTCAGGCTAGTTATAAGCTGCATTGGAAAGACAACATCCTGTTCTTCAGAATCCTGAATTCATGGTCACACTTGAAACAGCAAAGGCTTTAGGGACTGAATCAGGTCCACTGTTTTATCAACATGTTTTAACAACATCCCCTCTGGCTTACCCAGAGGAGAATCATCAGGAGGAAGCTTTCATTTTGTAATAGCTATTTTATCCATACCTCTGAGAAAGTGAAAAGAGGCAGCCAGCAATANNGTTTGTATAAAGAAAGCAAGGAGAGCAGGTAGCATATATGATCCTGGGGTCATGCCCCAAATTATGCAGGACCTATCCATTGGGCTTGCCACAAGGAAAATTTGTTTATGCTATTATCAGGCCTTGTCCCCTGAAGAAGTCACATGGCTCCCAGCCTGAGTCCATTGATATTGAGGGATGTTAATNACCAATGATTGTTAATTCTTGTTATTTTGNTGGTGGTGGTGGTAGTAGTGTNTGTGTTTTCCTTCTTTGAGTCTTGCTGGTGTGAGATTTTCTATTGCCTGTGTTTTTGTGGGAGTAGATAATTTCCTGGGGTTGGAGTTTTCCTTCTAGTACCTTCTGTAGGGCTGGGTTTATGGATAGATAATATCTAAATTTGACTTTGTCATAAAATATCTTGCTTTCTCCATCTATGGTGATTGACAGTTTTTCTGTGTTTAGTATGGACTGACATCTGTGATTTCTTACAGTCTGCAAGACATCATTCCAAGCCCTTCTGGATTTTAGAGTCTCCATTGAGAAGTCGAGTGTGATTCTAATAGGTATGCCTTTATATGTTACTTGGCATTTTTCCCTTGTGGTGCTTAATATTCTTTCTTTGTTCTGNATGTTTAGTGTTCTGATTATTATGTGGCAGGGGGATTTTCTTTTCTGGTCCAATCTATTTGGTATTCTGTAAGCTTCTTNTACCTTTACCAGCATGTCCTTATTTAGATTGGTAAAATTTTCTTTTATGATTTTATTAAATATGTTTTCTGCATTTTTGAGCTAGATTCCTTCTTCTTCTATTCCTATTATTCTTATGCTTTGTCTTTTCATTACGTCCCAGATTACCTATGTTTTGTGTTAGGAATTTTTTACAGTCAACATTTTCTTTGACTAATGAATCTATTTCCTTTATCGTGTCTTCCACACCTGAGATTCTCTCTTCCATCTCTTGTATTCTGTTGTTGGTGATGCTTGTGTCTGTGGTTCCTGTTCACTTACACAGATTTTCCATTTCTAGGATTCTGTCTGTTTGTGTTTTCTTTATTGTTTCTATTTCCATTTTCAGGTCTTGAACAATTTCCTTTATCTGTTTGTTTTTTCTTGGTTTTCTTTTAGAAATTTATTTATTGATTTCTTCCAATTTTTTGTTTGTATTTTCCTCAATTAAGGGATTTGTTCTTGTAGATGAATTTCTTAAACATTCTTATTAAATAAAAAACATTGAGCCAGAAATTGAGATGAAAGCCTGAGAGAGATCAGGAATAGGAATAGCCACATGCTAACCTCACCTCACCAACTCCGCAGCTTCCAAAGACAGAGTGACTTCCTATATATCCACGCCTATATTCCTTGCTGTTCTGTCATCTGATTTGCTCTTTTGGCTAGCTACATCACTTCCTCTTCCTCCCAGCTCTGTCACTTCTTATCTGTCTGTACAGACCTCCAGACCTCTATGGTTAACTAGTGTTGGAATTTAAGGCATGTGCCACCACACCTGCCTCTGTTCCCAGTGTGGCCTTGAACTCACAGACATTCGGACAGATCCCTACCTCCCAAGTGATAGGATTAAAGGCATGTGCTAACATTGCCTGACTTCTATTGTTTACTTATAGTGGCTGGCTTTTTCCTCTGATCCTCAGGTAAATTTTATTTTATTGAGAGACACAGTATATTGAGGGACACAATACATCACCATATCCTCTTAAAGGACCTCTATCATATTCATAAAATAATTTTTAAGATCATTTTCTTGTGCTTCAGCTGTGTTACATTGTTTGGGTCTTGCTGTTTTAGGATAGCTGTTCTCTGGTGATGACATATTGTCTTTTCTGTTATTGATTGTGTTCTTACCCTAGCATTTAGGCATCTGGATTTGGAATGATTTTAGGTCTAGGTGTTGATTCCTGCATTTGTCTGTGTTAAACAGGTGTTTTGTTCCTTGGTTTCTATTTTCTCTCTGGTCTTCTGGCCTAAATAGCCAAGGATTCTGGTGACTAGCATGTCTTCAAGTTCAGTAGGGTGTCCCCTCTGGGTTTGGGGGCCTATGGATTTTTAGACGTGTATGGCNGAAGTCCTCTTCCAAAGTTGCAGACCAGGATATAGAGCCTAAGGGAGGGGGTACAGACTGGGGTTCCTAGATCTGGTCTGGCCTCTAGGGTCCCTAGGAATAGCCTAACCTCCAGTAAAGCTTCCAGTGCAGGGTTTCCTCGATCTGGTCTATGCCCAGTAAAGCTGAATTCTTCTGAAGTTGTAGATCTGGAGTCCCTAGATACTGCCTGGCCTGTGGTAAAATGGAGGTCTTCTTCTGAAGTTGTAGATCATGGTATGGAGCCAAGGGTGGGAAGTTGGGGGGACAGGGGGTGTGCAGTCTGGGGTTGTTGGGCAGACTTAAAAAGGACTGTGTCTTATCTGGGGTTTCCAGAACCAGTCTGGCCTCTCATAAGGCTGCTGGTGCTATGGGCCCTAGTATGGAGCCCAGGGGAAGGAGTGCAGGCTGGTGTTATGGGGTGGGTTTTAAGGAATGTTACCTGGCAGTGGGCCCTGTGTTACCTGGGTTTCCTTGACTCTGCCTGGCCTGTGGTAACACCAAAAAATTATTCCAAAGTAATAGGCCAGGATTGGGGCCTAAGGGTGGGGGTGCTGTCTCAGGTTGTTGGACAGGCTTAAAGAGGTTTAGTGGGTAGTGGATGGTGTCTTCCCTGGTGTCCCTAGGACTGCTCTGGCCTCTGTATAGCTGCCAGGGACTGTGGGTCCTAGTGTGGAGCCCAGAGGAGTTTCTGGCTTCTTTTAGATATTATAAATTTGGAAATCATAACTGTCATATACTTTNATGGCTTGTTGTTGAATATCATGCAATCTTCTTTTTTTTTAAAGATTTATTTATTATGTATACAGAAGAGGGTGCCAGATCTCATTACAGATGGTTGTGAGCCACCATGTGGTTGCTGGGAATTGAACTCAGGACTTCTAGAAGTACAGTCAGTGCTCTTAACCTCTGAGCCACCTCTCCAGCCCTCATGCAATCTTCTGATTGTAATGTTTTTGCTTAATCATTCATCTATTGATAAATGTTTAAATTGGAGCAATTATAAGTATAGCTTCAATGAACATTTATATATAAAATTTTATATAATAGGTTTTTTATTTTCTTATAAATAACTAGGAATGGATTGATTTAGTCATATCACATGTCAATGGGGAAAATNTGTGAAAATATGATACTTTTTTCAGCATCTTTCTCCTATTTTTCATTCCTTCCAGTAGTCTACTAGGATTTCAGGTTCTCTTTATATTTCTTAATATTTGATATGACTAATATTTTTAATTTTAGCCATTTTAATAGATGTGCAATGTCATTTCATTATAATTTCAATTTGCATTATCCTGGTGATTTTTCATGTGTTTATTTGTCATTCATCTCTTTATGAAATATCTATTTGAAATTTGTCAAAATTTTCAAATTTGGGATGTTTGTTTTTTATTATTCACTTACAAAAAAGTATTGTACAGTTGAGATTCAAATATATTGTCTGATNTGTGTTACAAGCATCTTATTCCAGTATTGGGTTATTGTTTTCATTTTCTTAGTATCATATTGTAANAAAGCAAAATTTAANTATTTTAATTAATCAGTATGAGAGTAGGGATTATGAAGGTCAGAAGATGTGTGGAGAGTTGGCTNAGTTGTCTCCATCAAGGCTTAGTGGATCTGTGACCCATCCTCTGATTATTGCGCATGTTTAGACTGCATGTGGAAGAGACATACATGGCATGTGGAAGAATTCCTTCATGCCTGCAAGGGGCTTTAACCTCTTGTCTGTCTATAAGGTCTTCAAAAGATGTGTGTTTTGTCAAGTAGCAAGTGAAATTAAATGATTTTGGCAAACTTTTGGCCCTGGCTTATCTGAGACAAAGATGAAGTTCACTCTGTGCTCAAGAGGCTTCCTGAGGGTTTCACCCGGAGGCTTTCCTCTCCTTTTTCTGTTTTATTCTCTGTACTTTAGTGCTGGATCCTGATGTCTCCATTCTCTGTTTGTTTTTGTCATCTGGGAGAATTCCTCCTTGCTTGGACTTAAAATGAAGGCTTCCCCGTATTCATCCTAGGTAATTGTTGCAATTGTTTTTTCCCCCCAAAAGTCGTGAGACTAGATTCTAAAGAGATGCTGTGATATTTTGTTCAATATTTTCTTTCCCACTGTTACACAACGATGAGAGCCAATCTTTTCATGAATGAAACTGGAATTGTGGTTGATTTCTTGATCAGGACTCCTGGAACTCACTTCTTGAACAGTGTCTTGTCAACCCTAGTGCATCCATGATAGATGTTGGCATCATCAAACTCCCGCTGTAATCAATGGATTCTATATAAAAGTACTGTGAAATAGTACTGGAGCTGCTTTATCCTTGAAACATGATTCTGATGTCCATTATAAAAATAAAGCCCATTTGAGAAACAATTTTTTATACAGACTTGGAACAAATATTTGCTATAAAGTTTATCTTGTTTACTTTCCATGAGTATAAAAACATTGTGTGTTTAACATAATAGTCTATAAAGTAGTTATGCTGTTTAAACTTACTTACACATAAATTCTCTTCTTTTAAGAATATGAAGGAAAAAGATTGGAAGACTACAAATCAGAGGTTCACAGTCAAACTTCCTTACAAAGAAATATNACCACACGATCTCGGATCTGCTTGGTTCTCACCCCATAAATAAGAGGGTTAAGAGCAGGGGGGATGATCACATATAAGTTAGCAAGGAGGATGTGGATATACCTTGGAATATTGTATCCAAATCAATGAGTCAAAAATGAGAAAAAGGCTGGAGTGAAGAAAGCCAAGATCACACACACATGGGAACCACAGGTATTAAGAGCTTTGAGCCTGGCTTCCCAGGATGGGAGTTTGAATACAGCATGAAGAATTTTCACATATGAAATAGCAATCAAAATAACATCCAGAAGTATCATAGAGATGAGTATCAACCCAAATAATACATTGACCTTTATGCTGACACACGCCAGCCGAGCAATGCCCATGTACTCACAGTATGTGTGGGGTATGATATTGTGTCCACAGAATGAAAGCCTTAGAAGGAGAAATATAAGTGGAAAAACCAAAATGAAATTTTTGAACAGTCCAACTCCAGCAATGACACAGATTGTTCTGTTGGTGAGGATCGTGTTGTATCGGAGCGGGTTACAAATGGCAACAAAGCAATCAAAAGCCATGGCTACAAGCATGAATGTTTCTATGCCGATGAACAGATGTGTGAAGAACATTTGAGCTAAACAATCCCTAAAGGTGATTTTGTGGAAGCCAAACCAGAATATGCTGAGTGCTTTGGGGATGGTTGCCGTAGACAGGCCCAAGTCAGTCAGTGCCAGCATGGCCAATAAGTAGAACATAGGCTGGTGAAGGCTGTGTTCAAGCTGGATCACAAAGAGAATGATGACATTCCCTAGGACAGCAATAAGATAGACTGTGCCAAATGGCAAACCAAGCCAGAAATACAACTGTTCCAGTCCCGGGATTCCTAAGAGCAGGAAGGATGAAGGGTGAATCCATGAGTTGTTGCCTAGCGACATGCTGTCAGGAGCCTCTGATGGGCAGACTCATTTGAAGGAATCTATATAGAAGCTGACAACACTTCATCAGCACTACTAATAATGAAGAATACAGAAGTATGTAATTAGTGTACCTTGTCATGGAAT
>LZPO01035690.1:30569-42660 GCA_001675575.1 Neotoma lepida | reverse complement strand
CCTGTACATCATGTGCATGCCTGGTGCCTGTGGAGACTAGAAGAGTGCTTCTGGAGTTACAGATGGTTGTGAGCTGCTGCATGGGTGCTGGTAATCAAAACTGGCTCCTCTAGAAGAGAGCAGTCAGTGTTCTTAACTGCTGAGCCATCTCTTTAGTGCCACATCCTTAAAAAAAAATCACTGCTTCCCTAGCTCTCATCCTTCCTCAAACTCTTTCATTGTATAAACTTCTTGTTTAACTAAACTCATAATTCTGATGTTTCAAGACATTTAAATACAATTCTATCACCATAATCTGTATAGTCAGTCATAGTTTCCTTCATGTATAACTCTTCCAAATATCCACTAAATGTAGCTCTCAACCACAAACTTTCACCTTCCAAAAACCACTGCCAACTGTTACAAGTTGAAAATTCTGCTGGGATCTCATGGTNACTGTTTCTTAGTCATCTTTACCTCAACAGCTTCTTTGGACTCCATGTTGTAGTTGCTAAAGTCTTATCCATTCCTTTGACAATGTCTTTTGTCTTTTTCTTTTAAAATAGGTTTTTAATTGAAATAGAATTACATCANTTTCCTTTGTCCTCTTCCTCCCTTCCAATGGTTCTCAACCTGTGGGTCATGACCCCCCTGAGGGTTGCATATCAGATATCCTGCATATCAGATATTTACATTATAATTCATTACAGTAACAAATTACAGTTATGAAGTAACAAAACAATTTTTTAAAATAAATTTATTTTACATCCTTGCCACAGTTTCCCCTCCCTCCTGTCCTCACAATCCCTCCCCCTAGACCCCCCCCTTCCCCCATACCTCAATCCGCTCCTCTGTTTCTGTTTAGGAAAGGGCAGGTCTCCCATGAGTATCAACAAGATATGGCATATCAAGTTGCAATAAGACTAAGCACCTTCCCATGTATTAAGGCTGGGCAAGGCAACCTAGTATGAGGAGTAGGGTCTCTAAAACCAGTAAAAACGTTGGAGACAGCCCACGTTCCCATTGTAACAAAATAATTTTATAGTCGTCGTTCACCATATAAGAAACTGTATTAAAGAGTCACAGTATTAGGAAGGCTGAGAACCACTGCTTTAGCCCCTTCCAGTTTACCCTCCCTTGAACCCTCCCAAATCCCTTCTCAAAGCTCAACTTGATAGCCACTTTTTCTTTGATTATTGATGTTAAAGCACACTATTATTTATGTGTTTATATACACACATATAAAATCTTCCAAGTCCATTTTTGTTGTTTTTGTATATATGGTTTCAGGGCTGACCACTCTGCATTAGATGACCAATGAGTGGATTCATTCCTGGGAGACTCTAATTCTTCTCCCATAGTTCTTTGTCTAGGGGTGGGACCCTGCACAAATTTCCCCCCTCAAAGTTGATATTGCCATTGTTCCTGTCTTGTTTATGTATCCATTTCTAGAAGACACTATTTCACAACAGACCACCTGCTATTCTGGCTCTTACAATCTTTCCACCTTTTCCTGAGATGTTCCCTGAACCATAGAAACAGGAGCTATGATGTATCCTCCATTGGGACTAGGCTCCCTTTAATCTGTTGATTTCTGTACTGTGATCAGTTGTGGTATTCTGTGATGGTCTCCATTTGCTGTACACAGAGGCTTCTTTGATGAAAGCTGGTGGCTATACTTATCTGTGGGTATAAGGATAAGATTTAGAATGTAGTAAAGAATTACGCTGGTTTAGCAAAGCAGCCACAGTAGATTCTTTTCTAAGGTCTCTGATCTTACCAGCCCGGGAAAGATGGCTAGGTTTCCAGTACAAGGCATGATTTCCCTTCTGTTGAGTGGACTTTAAGTATAATTAGACAGCTGTTAGTTTCCACCAACATGTGACTACTTATTGCACTTTTGTGTATAGCTTGCCATGCTGGCCATTATTGTGTTTCATAGGTGTTGTAGCTGCGTAGGACTGTTTAGTTGTTTCCCTCTATGGGCAGCTTTCACAGTATTTTCTGAAACCATGGAAGCTTGCGCAGGAAAGAGGCTTTCAGGTCAGATCCAGCTTGAATCATATGTGTGGTGTGTGGTGTCCTGTGTGGTGTCTTCAGCAATAGGGACTCACCTTCAACTGCTGAAAGGCAACTAAGATCTATATAAACAATCTATATGGTTTTGGGAGTCACTGAGACTACCCTGACCTTCATTCTAAAGGAGAATTCTCATGCTTTGTACTGGATGTTTGTTAGTTTGTGTTTCTTCTGGGGAGCATGGTCAGCCCAAGTGGTATTACATATACATTTACATATATATATATATTGCATACTTTTAGATAAATATAAAATAAATATAAAACAATAATTATTCCTTGAAGCTTTATTAGACAATCTTGGGCTATTTGTCCCCTGTTCCTATTCCTTCTACATTGACATCCCTTCCACTACCCCCATTCAAGCCCCTCTATTCCTCCATCCCCAACTCCCTACCTGTGGTCTCTTTCTATTTTCTGGTTTCTGTGTTTATGCCATGTTGTATACTCATACCTGAAGATTTGGAGCTGGGATCCCAGGAAGAGAGAGAACACGTGGCATTTGTCTTTCTGGGTTTCTGTTGCCTCACTCAATATGATCTTTTCTAGATCAATCCATTACTTCAGAATTTCATGATTTCATTTTTCTTTACAGCTAAATAGTATTGCATAGTGTATATGTACCACATTTTCATTATCCATTTGTCAGATGAAAGTCATTTAGATTGTTTCAATTTCCTAGATATTGTGAATAAAACAGCTATGAACATTGCTGAGCAACTATCTGTGGAGTAGGTGTCAAGTACTTTTATAAAAATAACCTTCTGAAAGTAGTTTCATTAGTTTATTCTAGAGGTTTTAGTTAAGGTGTGATAAATGATAGTGAGAGGGAAGTATAGGATCTGTGGGAATAGAATGAAAAGAAACCTAGACTCAAGTTGTGGGGTAGAGGGTGTGGGAATCAAGGTCAGGGAAGCTTCCTGAAGACAGTAGCCTTTAAGCCTATATTAAGCTAAGTTTTGAAGGCCAGATAACAGTGAGCCAGCCAAAAGACAGTGGACTGGGCAGTGTGCAGTGTGTAGATGCAGAGATGTGTAGATGCAAGGATGTGCAGATATAGAGGTTTGATGGAGCACAGTGCTTCTGAACAGCTGAAGTGATCCCTGTATAGCAGGTAGGACTTCACATGCTGACCAAGTGATGTCTGATTTTTACTACAAAGAGAATATGTAGGATAGCCAGGAGTATGGAAGAATGGTTAAGAAGAAAGCAAGAGAAAACCATACATATATTCTCATAAAATTTAAACTGTTTCTATTCCATAGTAATAATTAAAGTATANGTTATTTATGGCATTGTATTAGTTAGGGTTCTCTAGAGTAACGGAACTTACAGAATGAATCTCTATATATAAAGGAGATTTATTAGAATGACTTACAGGCTGCAGTCCAACTAATTCAACAATGGCTGTCCAAGAATCTGGTAGCTGCTCAGTACATGAGGCTGGATGTGTCAGCTGGTCCTCAGTATACACTGGAATCCTGAAGAAGTAGGGTCTAATGCAGTGAAGGAATGGACTTGCTAGCAAGAGCAAGAGTGAGAGCAAAAACTTCCTTATTCCATGTCCTTATATAGGCTTCCAGCAGAAGGTGTGACCCAGACTAGAGGTGAGTCTTCTTAGCCCAAATGATCTGGATTAAAGGTAAGTCTTTTCCCAGCTCAAAAGGTCTGGACTAAAGGTATGTCTTCCTACCTCAAAGATCAGATTAGAAGTAGATTTTCATGATATTGCTTTTAATGTTGTTGAAATGAAAACACATTCCTCCATCACAAAAAGAAGTCTGTACAAGATCAAAATGAAAAACTACAACCATGAGTCAAAATTTCTGAGACATCTTCCTCATCAAAATATATTACATTCTGTAAATCTTCAACAGTTGACCACATTAAGAAACTTGCAATTAAAAATAAAAAAGCAATTACCTTTTAGCCAATAGCTAAAACTGTGTACCTCTCCATGCCAAAAAATGGTTATGTTTTAATCTTAGGAACTCAGAATATGAGCAGGTTATACATACATANATACATACATACATACATGCAGATGTCTGTATGTATTTAATTTAGTTATCATTAGTTAACCTGAGGCATGACATGAGGATGGGGGGGTTCTTAATGCCACACAGCTGATATTCTCATGAAGAGAAAAAGCCTACCGAAGGCAGAGACTAAGGGGCAGGTAGTGTGAAAAGGGCACAGGGCCTGAAGAAANGTTTCTACAAATGAAGAATATTAAGGGCTGACCCTTGTATCAGATGACAGGGCATAAAAAAAAAAAGAGTAGTTAATGCTGATTTATTTGTGGCTAATCTACTTATTTACATTTACTATGGTTTTTTGGTGCTCTATATTTCATATAATGATTCATAGCTTTCTGTCCTATAATTTTCTTGAAATTTAGGTATTAATCTTTTTTAAATGAAAGATAGCTCAATCTTTCTTTAGTAAATGAGCAATGGTAAAGCACAACCTTTTGCTCTTTAATAGTAAAAGATCTCTGTGGCCTTTGTATTTACAGTGTACCTAAATTCCATAGTGTAAAATAATATAAGGAAGACAGACACAAAATGCCACATAATTTATTTAAGAATATTATAATTAAATCAATTCAAATTTGTATTAAGTAACACTAATAAGCAAACCGATAGAAATGGAAGGTGGATTCATGATAGATGTTCTGAACAGAACTAAGCTAACTAGACACATGAGATATTTCAGACAATAAAGGTGTTTGCTGCTGAGTTTGGTTACCGGAGTTCAACCCCTGGACCCATACCGTAGAAGGAAAGAATTGCCTCCTGCAAGTTGTCTTCTGACCTCCACATGCACACTGTGGTAAAGAGGCATTACCGGCATACCAACCAAACAAGTACAAAAATGTGATTAAAAAACGAAACAGAGAAAACTACTTATAAGCCTGACATAAAAGGAACACTAAAAACATGGGGTGTCGAGGCTGACTTTGTTTTTTTTTTTGCAACGTGATCAACTTTTAACCTTTATTTGTTAAAATAGCTATATCCATATAATGAAATGACTTTACCATAGTGCAAAATACAAAAAACAAAAACAAACAAACAAACAAAAAAAGAAGTAGATTTTCTTGTTTCAAATTAAGCAAAAATCCCTCACAGGTGTGCCCCTCCAGTTTTGGGTTTTAGTTAATTCCAGATGTAGTCAAGTTGACAACCAAGAATATCCATCACAAACATGAAATTCAAGCTGCCTATTACAAACACTCAACAACAGCTGCCTAAGAAGGTGAAGCTCAGGAGACTGCATGCTCTTTATGTCTTTGCCACAGGCCAAATTTGTATATTTCATGGAATTACATTTTTCTACTCTCGTGTAGCACTAGTGCTACATCCTCAGAGATATATAATAATAATAATAAGATAATAAGACAGCTTAGGTTGCACCTNTCCTAAAAGGATCTTATACTGAGCAATCTTATACTGAGGATATTATTTTAAGACTTGAGGATTCCCAGTCAAATAAAATTCCCAGTTATTACCTTGAGGAGCCTTATGGAATAGATGCACATGTCAGCAGATAATTGCAGCAAACTGAGAGGAAGCTGAGAATTAAAACTGAATGAAATAGTTCTGGGAGAAGTGGTGCTGAGTAGTCTGCTACAGCTGTGGAAAATGTAAAGGGAGATGAAGGTATTCCATATAGAAAGAAAACTATGGCTAGATTCTGAGGCAAGAAATGTCACAGCATGTGAGGATGAAAAAGAGGCTGCAGAGCTAAGTAGCCCAGGGTGATTAAGAAAGCTCATCTCTGAAGGAGCACTAGTGTAAGATGAATCTTAAAAGGTCTTATTAATAAAAAACTTGGGAGCCAGGTATTGGGGTAAATACTGAAAGATCAGAGAGACAGAACAAGACACAGCCGACTTCACCTCGCCAACTCCTCAGTTGATCTTGTTTCCTCAGAAAGCAGGCTTATGAGTCCTCACTGGAATGGATATCAGCTGAACTGTTGCTAAAAAGCCTCAAAGCTTAAAAGCCTTAAGTTCCTGGACTTCATGCCTTATATACCTTTCTGCTTCCTGCCACCACTTCCTGGGATTAAAGGTGTGTGTCACCATGCCTGGCTGTTTCTAATGTGGCCTTGAACTCACAAAGATCCAGATGGATCTCTGCCTCTCAAGTGATTAAAGGAGTGTGTGTGACACCATTTTCTGGCCTCTATGTCTATCTAGTGGCTGTTCTGTTTTCTGACCCCAGATAAGTTTATTAGGATGCACAATATATTGGGGACACAATATATCACATTTCCCCTTTTTTTGTCTAATATAATAAAAGAAGCTTATAACTAATACAAGAAGAACTATATACAGTAAGTATATACAATATATAAGTCAAGAATTACATTAACAATGTCTAGACCATTAACATTTGACAGATTCAGACAAAAAAAAACTCCATTATATATATTAACAATGTCCAGTCCATTAACATTTGACAAATTCAGACAAAAAATTTCATTATTTATCCTATTTTGATGAGTCCAATCCAAAATTGTATACAATATACAAAATTCCAATCCAATGTAAAATATTTAAAACAAGTAGCTCCTTTTTAAAAGTAGATTTAATAATCTACCTTTTTATCTTATCATATCCATATTCTCTTTTTTCTTTTCATAGTAGATTCAATAATCTGCCTTTTATCTTATCATTTTTTCCCTTTTTTCTTTCCAGAGTAGATTCAATAATCTACCCTGAAGTGTGTCACTATGGAGGTGGTCTTTGAGGTCTCATATATGTTCAAGANACCACCCAGTATCTCACACCACTTCTTGTTGCCTGCAAGATACAAGACTCTCAGTTACTTCTCCAGCACCATGTCTGCCTGCATGCTGCCATGCTCTCTGCCATGATGATGATGGACTGAACTGAAACCCTGAAACTGCAAGCCACCACCTCAAATAAATGTTTTCCTTTATAAGAGTTGCCATGGTCATAGTGTCTTTTCACATCAATAGAAACCCAAACTAAGACAATTAGGAATCAAGCAAATAATGAAGACAGAAATATGGCACTCTCTGCCTGTCATGGGCTGTCTCTGTAGCTTTGTTCTGTTGGCATAAAGGCACAGCTGAAGGTTTCGAGACAGCAGAGTAGCATGGTCCTCATGATTTAGACAGCATTAGGGGGGCTGGACCTAGGATAATGAGAATGAAAGAAAAGGGAATCTCATCCAGATGATAGTGAAGCACAAACACATGCTGCCTGGTAAAGTCACCCATTGTTTTATCAGAAGCATGCATTTCCCTTCCTCTAGTACTTCTAGCATAGGAGATAAAGTTCTAATCTGCTATAGTGAACAACAAACTTTTACTAATGGCAAAGCCACAATAGGTATCTAATATGTGAAACCATGTCTCTTCTAACCTAAATCCATGTGACTCCACCAGACAGGGATTCTGTGAGATATGAATCAAAACTCCATAGGTTCTGCATCCATCTCCAAATCTGTCCTCTAGGCTCCTCCCTTCCCTCGTCTCCATTGGCATTTTCCTGTGATATGAGTCATACAGTCACTTGGAATTTCCTATAACTCTGATTATTTTATCAAACCTAATCTTCATTTTATATTCTTTCTACATTTCTGACCAAGAAAGAGATAAATATACCAATCAGGCCAGAAAAACAGTGCTCAGCAGTACCACATTCCAGGAACCCAAGTGTTTATTAAATCATCCTGACTCTAATTGGTTTCTGTAGTAAGACAGAGTTTGCCTCCCTATACTTCCTTGGGTTCTAGATCATTAATAAATAAAAAATATCTTCTTTGAGAGAAACCTTAATCTGTGGAAGTCAGAAGAGATGGCACAGAAGTCAGTAATAAAGAAAGCTTAAACTTCATGATTTGGTTCTTATCCCCTTCCTGATTCTCTCTCTCTCTCTCTCTCTCTCTCTCTCTCTCTCTCTCTCTCTCTCTCTCTGTGTGTGTGTGTGTGTGTGTTTTACATTTATTTTGTGTGCATGCACATACAGCTTTCAGGAGTTGATTCACTCCTCCTACAATGTGGGTTCTGGAGATTGAATTTAGGTCATCAGGCTTGACAGCAAGCACCTTTACCCACTGAGTCATCTCATGAATTTTCTAAGTGATATTTACCATCTGTCTTAGTTACTTTTCTATTGTTATGTCAAAATCCCATGACAAAGGCAACTTATAAAAGAAAACAATCAGTAGGGGGCCCACAGTTGCAGAGTGTTAGAGCCATGACTACCATTTTGTGGAGCATGGCAGGAGGCAGTAGCTGAAGCTTACACATCTGGAGACATAACCAGGAGGCAGAGAAAGCTAACTAGGAATAGTGTGGACATTTTAACCCTCAAAACCTACCCCCAGTAATGCACCTCTTCCAACAAGGCCACACCTCTTAATCCTTCTCAAACAGTTCCACCATCTAGTGACCAAATATTCAAATCTTTGAGCCTATGGGGGCCATTCTTATTCAAACCACCACATTCCATTCCATGAAGCCCATACGCTTGTGGCCATATCATATGCAAAATGTTTTTAGTCCAATTTCAAAAGTCCCCATAGTCTTTCACAGTCTCAACACAGTTTAAAATTCCCAAGACCATAGTCTCTTCTGAGACTCAAGGCAATCTCTTCTTTGGAACCCTCTGTAAAGTCAAAAGCAAAAAGCAAATTACATATTTCTAACATACAATGGCACAGAATTTACACTACCATTCCAATGGAGGAAAGGGGGCATAGTGAAATCCTGAAGCATTAAAATTACTAAAGTAAAAATATCCACGGAAGTTATAACTCATCACTGTATTTTAGATAATTGCCAATATAAAAGCTCTGTACACACAACAATAAAGATCTAATGAGATTGCTAGTACCAGAGCCCCAGGACTCAGTCCTTGTTCCCTTTCTCATCTTAGTCATTCCCTAGGTGGTTTCATCAATGCTCAAGACATTAAATGTAAGTTATATGGCATCACCTATCAAATCTATTTCATTCTACTGAGGGTCAAGGGCAGAGGAGATGACTGTATTCAAGCCCACAGATGCAGCACTGACAAAATCCAGCCACACTCTGCTCTCCAGACTTCTCTTGCCCACCCATAACAGACTCAGTACATTAAACATATGGGTTTTAGAAGTTTTCAGGTTTATTTCCTGTCAAATTTGCAAATCTTCCTCTTACCTAGAAGTTAAAAACAATAAAGCTATATTTACATCCTTACTTTCAGTAGGGAAGTAAGAAGCTACAGCTTAGAGAAATCTAAAGTTCCATGAAGGATAAAGAAATCCCAGCTCTGCCTGTNGTAAAACAGGTAAGACTGGGGATGAGACACAGGTATGGGGAAGAGACTCAGTTCTCAGTGTTGGTGTCAGCTGCTCACTTCATCACATTGTGCTGATTGGACACAGAGTGAGATGCCAATTGCAGAAAGAGAAATTGGGGGATTCCTGGAGTCATAGTAGAGAAGGAGAGATCTGAACACATCCTATAAGACTCAGAACCACACAAGGCAGCACTTTCATATTGTGGAAGAAAACAAGAAGAAATTCAGACTACTCTCTGGGAATGATGACACTCTGAAAGCTCAACTCAAAATGTCCCAATCCTTAGAGTCTTCATAACCCAGGAGTCTATCCTCTGCCCTACCACATGTCACAGGTTAGTTCCTACAAGATCTTACCTTTTTAAATGGTGACAGAAGCATCACAGCCCTTAAGCACTGTTCCTTCCTGGGGCAGAACAAATAGGACTTGATCAGAGTCCACAGGAAGTGGGGATAAAGGAGTTATGGGCTGGCTGTGCTCCCCGATAGGCTCCTGTCTACTCTACCCCATATCAGGGACCATATCCCACCATACTTACTGGTAGTCTGAGTATAATTGATGCTTCTTTCACCTGTGGAAAGAAAACAGTGGGTGAGAGGCCAGGAAAGCAGCAGAGCCACAAAGGCCTAGTGAAAAGGGTTATTCATAACCCAAGGGAAGCTACTAGAACTAGGACTGCAGATCCAGGGAAGGATGTAGAAACATGGTGAGAGATGAGGGAAGAGCAGTAAACACTTCTGGAGGATCTGTTCTCAACAGGGACCTTCTCCACTGACTTTTGACCCTGGATAAAGAATATGGCCTTTATTTTCCATGTGCTTTTCAGTAGATTGCCAGCATAGAGATTTAGGAAAGGTGAGTATTTATTTGTGATGCTGCTTCCTAGTCTGTATTGCTCAAAATGCTACATCAGTGTGACTTTCATTAGTGTATCTGAGTGAGGGCTTGTGCATGCAAACATGTAAGCTATTGCTTGTTTTATGGGATAAAGTGGCCTCTGTTCTGTAATACTTTTATGTGCCTTAAGTAAAAACCTCTTAAAAATGTAAGTAAATGTCTTCAAAAAATATTTTCCAAGAATTATAATTTTGATCTTTTGAGATTTAAATATTTGGGATTTAAATGTAAATTGTTTAAATTGTGTATTTTTAGTCTCCATGTGGTTGGTTTGCATCTGTAATCCCAGTACTAGTGAGGCAGAAATAGGAGAATCCCTGGAGTTCACTGTCTAGCTCTTCTAACCAAATTGGTGAGGTCCCATATCAGAAAAGACAGAAAGGATAGAGGAAGATACACAGTACACCTCTGGCTTACACACACACACTGCACTGAACAGCTACACTATACAAAGCACCCACATCATACATTCACAGACAATAAAATACAATGATAAAATAGAGAATTGTGTCATTTGAGAAGGTAGGCCAAAGGCCTTCCCAGAGAGGAGGCAGGGAAAATTCTACCTAAGACCTGGAGTCCCCAGGTGTGAAAGAAGANTCAAGCTACCCCTTTGCCTACCTGAGCCCCTCCTCTTGTACACGACAACAGTAGGGACCACAGTTCCAAGGAGAACCAGACCAGCAATGATGATGATGATGAGGATAGAGGATTGAGAAGATCTCTCTGGGAAAGGAATTGAAAGTGAGGGTCCTGATCCCCAGTTCTTGGCCCAGATTTTGATCTGGGCTCCTACTTTCCCTGACTCTGTTGCCCTTATCCATCCTTACCCCATCTCAGGGTGAGGGGCTCAGGCAGTCCTTCATGTTGCACATGACATGTGTATCTCTGCTCTTCTCCAGAAGGCACCACCACAGCTGCCCACTTCTGGAAGGTCCCATCTCCTGAAGGCCTTGTCTCCACAAGCTCCATATCCTGAGTCCAGTCTTCCCCATCCCGCTGCCAGATCAGGGATATCTCAGCAGGATAGAAGCCTAAGGCCCAGCACCTCAGGGTGATGTCACCTTCAGGTCTAGGGTGATAGGCCACATGTGCCTTTGGTGGGTCTGAGGGGAAGAGTTGGAAAATTTAAGCATTTTGCATTTTTTTTTGGATGGGGACTCATCGGGGCTCATGTGAGCATCCTTGGAATGGATAGAATTAGGGTGAGGGAAGGGTGCAAGCACTATATGGGAGCCTAGATTCAAGTATCTAGCATAATCTATTCCTTGGAATGTTCTAGAATCAGGGTGAGTGTGCTGGATAGTTTTATGTCGGCTTGATACAAGCTAAAGTCACATGAGAGTAGGGAATCTCAATTAAGAAAATGTCTCCATAAGATCTGACTGTATGTAGGCAAGCCTATAAGTTATTTTCTTGGTGATTGGTGTGGGAGGGCCCAGCCCACTGTAGGTGGTGCCATCCCTGGGCAGGTGATCCAGGGTTCTATAAGAAAGCAGGCTGAGAAGCCATGAGGAGCAAGCTAGTAAGCAGCACCCCTCCATGGCTTCTGCATCAGCTCCTGCCCTGTTTGAGTTCCTGTCCTGACTTCCTTAGATGATGAACAGTGCTGGAAGTGTAAGATAAAAAAACCCTTTCCTCTCCCACTTGCTTTTGGTTATGGTGTTTCTTTGTAGGTATAGAAACCCTAACTAAGAAGGTGAGACAGTACCAAGTAGGCGACTCCAGATTTCTTGCTTCTGGTCCTGATTGGATTAGGCTGAGAGATTGGGCATTGATGGAATTTGGCCACCACCAAAACAAACAAAC
>LZPO01035690.1:8153-30559 GCA_001675575.1 Neotoma lepida | reverse complement strand
AAAAAAACAAAAACAAACATTGGGGTGGGTAGAGAACCAGGCCTGGGAGAGGAGATGGTTCACAATGGGCTGCAGATTAAATCGAATTACTTGGTTGCTTATTTCAGGGATGTTTTCTCCTTCCATCCTGGGACAGATTCAACTGTTCTGAAAGAAGGGTGATCCTTTGGGAGAGTTACTCTCTGATGTGGGATCAGGAAAGCCAGGAGCACTCTTCCTCCTCCTGATATAAGAAAGAGGCAGTATTCCAGCTGATGATGCATTTCCTTCCTCCCCAGACAACTAGGGCCTCAGTCTTAGGGTTGAGGGGATGTCGTTGATCACTAAAAGTGGTTCCTAGTTGTTTCTCCTACCTGTTCGCTGCAGAGTCTCCTTCCCATTCTGCAGGAATCTGTGGAGCAGCTCCAGGCACTCCCCCTCCACATAGGCCCTGAAGTACTCTGCCACACCATCGGACTCAAACTTGCGCCTTGTGATCTGAGCCACCATGTCCGCTGCGGTCCAGGAGCTCAGGTCCTGGTTCAGGGTAATGTAATCCCGGCCATCATAGGCACGCTGATAGTGTGCGCCAAGAAGGCTTAAGTCCGACCCCACATCGCAGCCAACCATCCACTGCAGGACGTGAGAACCTGGCAACAAGAGGGCTGTCAGCCTGGGCCCCACGCCCCGCTCTACCCATCTGCAGGATTTGGATCTAAACTGAAAGCGAAACCCGGTTCAGGGTTTCTGAGGGCTCTGAAGCCTACCTCCATACCTTGAACCCGGAACTAGGGGCGACTCGGGCTCATCTGTGGGGACATGTAGGAGTTGTGACCTCCGACCTACGCCTGGGGTCACTTACCGTCTTCACTCTGGTTGTAGTAGCGGATCAGGGTCCGAAGGGCCGCTCTGGCCCTTTGTGCAATGTTCTTCACTTTGTGTTTCAGCTCTTCCCAATACTCGGGTCCTTCCTGCTCCATCCACGGCGCACGAGGCTCCATTCTCGGAATCTCCTCACTGCTGTCACAGCGTTGGAACTGCTTGTCGTCCACGTAGCCGACAGAGATGTACTGGGGCTCCCCAGGGCCCGGCCGTGACAGGACGGTGTGGAAATAGCGCAGAGAGTGTGAACCTGGGGGCCGCTCAGGGTGAGACTACCACCTTCCTCTGAGAACCCGGGGCAAGGTAGCGCGGGAGCGGGGATGGGGCTGGGGACAGGGCGCGGAGTTCGGGCCCGGGTGGAGAAGGGAGCAGGAGGGTCTGGCCCCGCTGCCGTTGCTCCTCCCCTCAGAAATTGTTTCCCTCCTGACCCCTGAACTCACCAGCGCCAGTATGGGTAATAGCCTGAGCGACCACCAACAGCAGGAGGAGGGCACAGTGGTCTGAAGTTGCCATCCTTCCCGGGTATCCTGGGCGTCACTTTAAATCCCGGAATTGTGGTGACATTGATTGGATTCTCTTGGTACCCGCTACCCAATTGCAATGAGAACTGGGGAAGTGTCATCAGTGTCCACGCAAAANTACACGCCAAGGTTAAGTTATGAAGTGAAAACTCCGAGGAAATGGGGGACTCTTCAATGCTTGGCTTTCCCCTCCTTTGACCCACTCTCTCTCCAAGTAGAGTAAAATGTGATTACCTGGGTTTTGCCTTGACTGCTGTTCTGCACTGAGTACTTCTTGTCACATTTCCTGGAACCCTTCTAATATTTCAGAATCTCTGTATGCTCTTACAAAACAAACAAACCAACAAACCAACAGTTTTTTGTTTTATGTGTACCTATGTTTTGCACACACACACACACACACACACACACACACATATATACATATGTGTGTATATATATACACACATATGTATATATATGTATATATGTATATATGTGTATATATGTATACATGTGTATATATATATCTGTGCTTCACGTGAGTGCCCAGTGCCAGCAGAGGCTAGAAGTGGGCATCGGATCCCCAGGAATTGGAGTCACAGACCCTGTCAATTGCGATGTGAGGGCTGGGAGTAAAACCCCAGTCCTCTGGCAGACTCCACAGATAATTTATATGGGTTAGGTCTACCAATAATTGTCACATTTGGAAGTTAAAACTGTTAAGGCCACACTTGGCACACACCTGAAACTCAACCCCAGGAGGTAGAGACAGGCGCCTTGGAAGGAGTTCAAGGTTCAAGGTTGTCTCCAGTTACATAGGGAGTTCAATACCTGTAGTGGAATATTTGTTTAAGTAGGCAAAGATATGTTACATTTGTTTATGTTGTGGAATATTACTTTAATGATGTAAAGATGTGTTACATTTGTTTGTTGCACTTGTTTAATTATGTAAAGATGTGTTGCCTGCCTGATGCACCTGATTGGTCTAGTAAAGAGCTGAACAACAAATAGCTAGGCAGAGAAGGGATGGGCAAGGGCTGGCAGATAGAATAAATAGGAAGAATCTAGGCTTGGGAGGAGAGAAGAAAAGCAGGAGAAAGTGAGGAAGACACCAGCCAGACATCGAAGAAGCAGGAAGGTAATACATACAGAAGGAAAGAAAGGTAAAAAGCCCCAAGACAAAACATAGATGAAGAGCATCAGGTTAATTTAGGTTAGGGAAGCTGGCTGGGGGCAGGCCTGAGCTAAAGCCCAGCATTTGTAACAGAATAAGTCTCTGTGTCTTATTTGGGAGCTGGGTGGCAGCCCCCCAAAGAAAGCCTACTATAAATACCACAGTGAGTTATATGAGATGAGGAGGGAGGGAAGAACAGAGGGGGAAAAGAGAGGGAGGGAGAGGAGGAAGGAAGAGAAAGAGAGAGAGAGAGACAGAGACAGAGAGAGAGACAGAGACAGAGACACATGGGGAGAAGGAAAGCAGAACTCTGGCATCTCTAACATCATGCACCAGACAAAGAGAAGATGTAAGGGAGAAAGTCCTATGCATGGCCTTGGCTAACAGAGGAAAGGAAACCTTGTAGATTCTATGAGCAGAGCCTTTAGCTCTGCAAATCATAGTTTTAAGATGGGAGGTCTGCAATCTGATCAGTAAACACACTGGAAAGGGGGACCTCTCTTCCTCTAGCATGTTCGTTGGTGCTCTGGTGGGAAATCTTCAAAGAGGTCTTGCAGTCAAACCTTTTGGTCATCAAAAGTAGAAGCCCCTGAGTTTTTCATATCTGCAAGCTCTAAGGTCCTCCCTTTCCACTGGTGATCCAAGTGAGAATCTCTGGAGTCAATGTAGGGACAGGAAACTGACTTGAGTGCAGATTCATTAACACAGTTGGCAAGCTTGGCTGCACTGCAGGGAAAACAGTTCTGGAAGGCAGAGAAAACAGGATACCATTAAAACAAAAATATTGACATAAATTCTAATGAATCTAAAGTTGATTTTAGTGATGTTTAATGAGTTGACACAAATTATATTATTACTCCATTTACACTCAGAAATAATATTAATCACAATGTCACAAATGAATTTATTAGATGGCTTGCGGTATTTCAGTAGGTCCACTTTTCACTTCTGCCAAGTGTCTATATAAACACCAGTCCCCACAGGTAAGTTAGCCAAACATTCCCATTGCTCAGTCTTCTGTGTTTGACTGTAAATGATCAGCAGTGTTTGTAGAACTCAGTTTAAAGTTCATCATTTTAATTTACAGTATATTACTCTAAGTTTCATGACGTTTGCATTCACTAGTTGTTAGATTTCTTAGGGAATGTGGTGGTGCCACCTCATCTTTGATATTATTGCTACTCTTTTCTCTGTCATAATTGGCAAAGCAGTTTAGCAAAATTTTATTATTTTTAACATCAATGAAACTGTTTGACTAGAACAAAAAGAAAAGGAATAAATTAATACTTATGGGAAAAGAAATTGGACAGAATGAATCCTTGGAGAGAAGACTCCAAGATATTAATGCCCAAGACACTGCTGGAGAAGTATGAGAGGGTTCATCCTTGTTTTCCTTGTCAGAATAAAAGGTGAGGTCTGTTGAGATTTAATACTGTATTTATAAATAAGTTCTTATATCCATCCTAAAGTATGTACAGCAGCTTGGACTGATGGGCAAATGTAATATTGGCAGAAATATTCTTTTGTTCCCTCTTCTTTCTATTTCTCTCTCTTTCCCTCATTCCTTCCCTCCCTCCCTCTTTGCCTCTCTCCCTTCCTTTCTTTCTTAGACAAGTTGTCATATAGCCCAAGTTTGTCTGAAAACCACTATGTAGCCCAGGTGGACTCTTTGAACTTTTGATCCTCTACCTCCTGAGAGCTTGGCTTATGGGGAATGTGCCTTTACAAGGACTGTTAGGGTCATTTTTTTTTCTGATGAAAGGAAGTTCAGACCACAGCAATGGGTGAGTAAGGGTAACTCTGGGTCAGCTTTTACTACAGTTTATGAAAATTTTAGTATAAACTGAGTAGGTTCACTATACAAGTCACAAAGAAGTCTTTTATTTTTCTAATTTTTTTATAGATTTTTTTTTTGCGTGCAAACATGGTGTGGGTGTGCTCAGATCTCAGAGTAGGCTGTGTGATCAAGCATATGGGATTTTGTAAATATATGTCAGTGTGTGTGACATTAGTGGATCTGGTGGTAGAGGTGGGCATGTGTGTGCAGGTAAGAATGAGACAGGAGGTAAGGAGAAGGGAGAGAGAGCAAAGACTTAGAGGATTAATCTCTTATTGTCTGTCAACATCAGTGCTCATCAGAGAAGCAGATTGCATTTCACTGTTGATAACAAGTTAGGTTGTATTTGGTGTTAAATAAACACATGACTCTGTTGATGGGAATGTCTTTCTAAAAATGTGTTGCTCTGATTGGTTAATAAATAAAGCTGCTTGGCCAATGGTGAGGCAGAATAAGGTTAGGCGGGACATTCGAACTAGGGAAAGAGAAGCTGAAAACAGAGCAGGGGCAGACGCCATTCCGCCATCTAGAAAGCAGCAGCATGTAACGGCACACAGGTAAAGCCACGTGGAACACGTGGCGACATAGATTTATAAAATGGGTTAATTTAAGATATAAGAGCTAGCTAGCGAGAAGCCTGCCAGGGCCATAGTTTAAAAATGATATAAGCCTCTGTGTGTTTATTTGGGTCTAAGCGGGCCGTGGGAGCCGGGCGGGGGAACCGGACAAACATTCGTCTACACTCTGTAGGAGTGTTTTTAGTGGAAGAAGGATGATTCTATTTCAGNAAAAATGAAAATAATTTGTGAACTATAGTAGGATATACTTCTTACATTATTTCATGTGTATAACCCCAAATCCTTGACTATATGTGTCAGTTAGTATGTCCTTTTGCTCTGTTCATGATTCTTGAAATTCCTCACCATCAACAGTTACAGTTAGAACATTTCTCCTATATACATGTCCATGGAAGGCATTTCCTTGCTGCCTGTGTTGACTCACTGATCATGTAATGAAATTTCCATACTGCTTCTGATGCTAACTAATCTGAACAGGTCATGCCAGGCAATGAAATGCCAAAACAACTGTCCCTCCCTTGCTAAAGCTATTTACTTAATCCAAGACATAAATCACTGGTACTCTGGTGTGTTGTTGTGATGTGCTCTGATGTCAAGTTTAGCGTAACAGTAAGGGGAATCTTGTCAATAAAGTGCAGATGCAAACTGTTATAAAAGGTAAATATGACCTCATGAGGTTTGTCAATGAACACTGAATAGTTAATATTATTAAGCTACTAGTGAACCTGATAAATGCACAGAGAGCAGGTAAAATGATAAGTATTGTTTTGGATGCCAGGATTACAGTATTGAAGAAAAGAGAAAACATTTTGTTTCTTTCTAGAACTTGCATTTAAGTTGAAGATAAGAAGTAAAATGCAATACATCAAATTAAGATGCATTCCATTGATAACAACAGAGCAGGGAAAGGCAACAATTTTTTTTGTGTGTTTGTATGTGTGTGTATACACATGAGGTAGCCTGAAAAACACAGTTTCAGACAAAGACCTAGAAGAGATGAGGGAATTATCCATGCAGACTTATGAAGTATAAGAATATTCACCCCAGCAGAGAACTGGTGCTGACTTGGAGGTCAGTGTGGTTGAGACAGGAAGTTGAAGAGCAGACAGAGATGCACAAGTAAAGAGGGGAAGGGTGGTGTAGGGTCTTCTATCTCATCACAGTGAGTTTCACAGGAATGGAAATTATATCATTCTANGACTCCATATGCATTTTATATTTACTAGTAAATGCATTAGGAACATTGTNTATTCTAATAGTCACTTATGGCAGCAATTAGTGCCTAAAATGATTGACTAATTTAATTCCATTCAGTTTTTATATGGTGTAGGAATTGCAAAAATTTGAAAGAATATACTATAAGTAAAATCTCCAATGATATTATGCTGTGGTGAAGAAGACACATTTGAATCTATATATTTATAAGAATAACTGACTGCAGAATTGGTGAAATTTCTACTTTATGCCTTTTGGTTTATTGCTCTTGAGGGAAAGAGGTGTGCAGAAATAATCTCCCTTTCGTACATTGCAAAGTATAGACCATGACTCACTCCAAATCTCAAAGTTCTTGAATGGAATAAGTGAACTAAAAAATGTGTGTACTTAGCCCACTTCTCTATTTTACCACTCTAGTCTTGAACAATTTCCCTTTCCTATTTTTAAACAAATGATTTTATTTATAGAATATACTGTGTGTTAATATTTAACAAAAGAATAAAGGTTCTAAAAGAAGTGCATTCCTTGTACCTTTGTCCACTTGCTATCCAGGCCCTTTGCCCAGAGATCATGACTATTATTGGTTTCTTCTGGTATGTTCAGAGGGACTGACTACCCACAAAAGATTCAATGAGAAATCTCAGCACATTGATCATCTTGCATTGAATTTTGATTTTTGTCATTCAACAAATCATCCTGGAATTCAGGATGTATGTCCCTATGTGTGCATCTGTATGAATACATACCTGGAAGTATATATGGATGTATATATGATTTTTGCATTTTTCTGAGTTTATCTTGCAGTTAAGTTTTATTTTTGAGCATATTTATATACACATATGTATTTAAATTCTGCATACTATTTCCTTTTATAAATGTAATAATTTAGTCATAGTTTTGGGTATTTTGACTCTTTCCATTCACTTGTGTTTAAAATAGTCAAATGAATGTAATGGTATGATATATAATTTTCAACATGTTGAGGGATATGTGCAGGTAAATTATAATAATAATGCATTTGATTTAAAAATTTCAGTTCTGATAGAATTGAAAACTTATCTTCATATAAATAAGTACAAAATTTCACTGTGACAAATTCCTATTTAAACATCCTCTAAAAATACAATTTGTTTGTAAATATTTTGATGTTGTCAAACATATGAACTACAATCCTAACCATAATCTTTAAAACATGCAGTTATNACTTTAAACAATGCAGGAATGCTGTATTCCTGCACTCCATTCTTCCAGAGGTAACAAATTATAACAGAGAGTCACAGCCAGGTTATTGAGCTGCTGCAATTCATCAGTCCAGTGATCACCCAGGCGTTCTTGCACTCATTCATTCTGTGTTTGTGTTTACTCCTTCATAATTTCATTGTGTGTCCCCACAACTAGCACTGCACTTAAAATACAGAATAGTGTCTTCACCATGAGGACCAGTTATTATTCTTTTTATGTTCACAGCCACACATTTTCCCCTTCTTACACCTTATTCTACAAAGTTGGGAACTACTTATCTGTTCTCAGTTTCTAAATATTACGCACTTAAAAACATGCTACATAAACACAAAACTGGAGTGTAAAACCTCTTGGGAGAGGCCAACACTAAGCAGATTCATGGGATTTCAATGAACTGTTCATTCCTTCCTTGTAATCGTTTTTGGCTTTAAAAGACAGGGTTTCACTATGTAGTCCAGACTGGACTGGAACTTACGGCAGTCCCCCTTTCCTGCCTCAGCCTCTCAAGTGCTGGAATTGCAAACATGAGGCATTGTATCCAGTTTGTTCATTCCTGTTATTGCAGAATTGTTTTCTCTGGTATATACAATTTGCTTTGCTATTCATTCATTGGAGGACTTCTGTTCTACTCTGAGTTTTTGTTCTTTATAAATGAATATTCTATAAACATGTGTAAGATTTTATGTGAATATATTATATATCTTCATTTTACTGAGGAAAAAAGTTAGTTTGGAAGAGACTACAGTGCAACTATGGCCGTAAATTCCTTTTTTTACATGACATTGTGTTTGTTGATATTTGATTGATTTGTTTTCTATATTCTTAACATTGATCATGCCTGCAAAGAGAGTGTCTTTTAAGTTACATACATCTGTAACATACATCTGGTGGAGTTCATCATTTTCATAGTCTTTTAAAATAAATGTTATCTTTGTTGAATTTTCTCTGTTGTACATTTTTTATTGTAAAATTCCTGTTATTTTTATTATTTCCATCTTATTTTCTTCATGTTTAACCTGGCTTATTTTCTTTCAAGTTTCTAGCATTCATTCATTTACTTATTAGCTTTAGGAAGTGAAAATTTAGATACTTAAAATTTTTGTTTTGTTTTTATTAATGCATAATTGTGTATATTCATGAATGCAATGTGAGATTTCTCTTTTGAGGTAGGGCCTGACTATGTGGTGGGCTGGAACTTGTTATGTAGACAAGGCTGGGCTTGAATTCACGGAGACCCACCTGCCTCTGCCTCCTAAATGCTGGAATTAAAGGCATGNGCCACCACACCCAGCCCCAATGCGATGTTTTGATATGTATGTCATTTTATAATGATCAAGACATGGTAATTAACATGTCTATCACCTCTAATGTTTATTATCTCTCAATATTTATGTATTTCTTATATAAGAATTAAAGGTCAACTGTTTTCCTACTTACTGCTTTCTCTACATAACAAAATTTTGATATGTCTCATTTTCCTAATCACCAAATGTATTTTCTAGTTTCTATTTGGGTATCTCTCTTTATATATGGATCATTTAAGTGATGTTGCTTAGTTTGAAGCATTTAGTAAGCTTTTTAGATTCCCTTTCTTATAATTTTCTGATTCTGATGGAGTTCATCATTTTTATAATCTTTTAAATAGTAGATTTATCTTTGTTGAATTTTCTATATTGTATGTTTGCTTTTTATTGTATAATTCCTGTTATTTTTATTATTTCCATCTTATTTTCTTCAGTTTCAAAGAACTGTTTGAATAGTTCAGCTTTCTGAAATAAAAGCAACCAACCAACAAACAAAATAAAACAAAAACCTTCCAAACTTTAAAAAAGACTCAGTTTATGCTTTACTTAGTGAATGTTCAATGTGCCCTAGCAATATCATGACTTCTTTTATTTTTGAGCTCAGTGCTTTACATGTGTTAAACAAATGTGGAAGTTATGTTGTTCAGNTTTTCATGTCCTCACANACTTTTTNGCTGGTTATTTAATCAGTTGTATAGAGAGGTATGTTAGAATATCTCCTGATTGTAGATTTGACTACTTATTCTTCATTCTTTTAGCATTTGAAGCTATTTACTGTGAGTTTGTATTGTATTCTGATATTCTGGACCACTAACTATCAGAGACTCTTCCTATAGTGGTAGTGAACAGTGGGCCATATTCTTTTCCCAATGCCTCAATTCAGTCCAAGGGCTCCTATCTTCTGTTGAATCTGTGTGGTTGTTTTCTTTCTCAAATGGCAGTTTCCTTTGTTCTTAATTTACTCTGCCCTTCTCTTCACCCTTAGTGTTCAATGTTGTACTTTGTCTTCTTCCTGCTAGCTCCCCTCCTCTCAAGAAAATTTCACCGTAGGGTGCTTTCCTGGGCGGAAAATGAGGTGGTGTCATTCTGCTAGAATCTTAGTATTTGTAGGTTTTCTCAGCTACACTCAGAGCCCTACAGCTGTGCTGAAGTCCTGTGATGCAAATTACTCTACTTTTGCTTTACTTACATGATATTTGAAGTTTGTGGGCTCCCCCTTCCTCTCTCTCTCTCCCTATAATTTCTGTCACCTTGTCCCTTTCTACTTCTTTCTCTCTCTCCCTCTCTTGAAACATGGTCTCACACTGTAGCCCAGGCTGGCCTCAAACTCACAGCCCTCCTTTTATCTCACTGAAGATTTAGGTGGTCAGGGAGGATGAGTGTTTGGGTTTCTAAAGTGGAGAAATTCCCATTAGGCCATGTCTGTATGATTGTCAGAACCTAAACTAGAAGGTAAATAATTACTCCCTTAGTCTGTGTGCTTTCAACAGGTCTAAACCTTGATTATGATGCTATATATGGGGTTATGGTCGGATCCTGTAAAAAGCGCCTCTATCTATATCTGGTTTAGTCCTAACATGCTTCTCTTATTAGTCACATACATTTTTACAGGTTCAGAATTTATCATATATACTGATCTCTAACTTTGTTGTAAGTAAATGAATCATGACTCCTAAATATTCTTTTCAGAGTAGCTCACCCTAGGTTCCTCTATAGAGTCAGCTTGTTTTTCACATTTAGTTCCTACAGAGTAATATTTTAAATTCAGAAAATGCAACACATTGCTTTCCTTATATTTTCCCTTAGTGATGGAGAATGCCACTTCAGTGGATGAGTTCCTCTTGCTTGGTCTGACCAGTATTCAGGAGCTGCAGCCCATCTTTTTTGTGATGTTCTTAATCATTTACTTGCTGAATTTGGTTGGAAATGGAGTGATATTAATGATCATCATTTCGGAGAGAAGACTCCACTCCCCTATGTACTTCTTCCTAGGAAACCTTTCCTGCCTGGATATTTGTTACTCTTCAGTGACTATTCCCAAGGTTCTCATCAACCTCGTCTCCAGGCACAGAACCATATCTTTCCTCAGCTGCATTACCCAGCTACACTTCTTCCACTTTCTGGGAAGCACAGAGGCCATCTTGCTGGCTGTGATGGCCTTCGACCGTTTTGTGGCTATCTGTAGCCCACTCCGATACATTGCTATCATGAATTCTCAGTTGTGCATCCTGTTGGCAGCTATGGCCTGGATCACCAGCTTCTTTTATGCTCTGATGCACTCTGTCATGACTGCTCACTTGAACTTTTGCCACTCTCACAAACTCAGTCACTTCTTCTGTGATGTCAAGCCCCTCTTAGAAGTGGCCTGTGGCAACACNGTGCTCAATCAGTGGCTTCTTTCTGTTGTTACAGGCAGCATATCCATGGGGGCCTTNCTTCTTACACTCCTCTCCTATTTCTACATCATTGCCTTTCTTCTTTTTAAGAACCAGTCCTGCAGAATGCTAAGGAAGGCTCTGTCCACTTGCACCTCCCACTTTATGGTGGTATGTCTTTTCTATGGACCTGTTGGCTTCACGTACATCCGCCCTGCCACAGCATCACCCTCCTCCATGAGTGAAGATCGGATGGTAGCCATCATCTATAGTGCAGTCACCCCAGTGCTGAACCCACTAATATATACCCTTAGGAACAAGGAGGTGATGTTGGCTTTGAAGAAGATCTTTGGGAAGAAGTTGTTTAAAGACCACCAGCTACATGGAAGAGATCAATGCACATGAAGACATTTCACTCTAATAAATTGTGAGTTAACGTTTTTCCCTCTCTTAGGAGTTTTGAGTATTTCAGGCAAAGTAGGCAGTTCAAATCACATGGGAATAAACAAAACAATTTATAGTATTTTAAAATAAGAATTTTAGTGTGTCAAGGGGGTTTCACAATATCCATGGCACATATACCAGGGTAATTAAGTGATGTGGAAATCTAAATGAAGGCAGGGGAGCCTGAGAGAGATGAGACCAGGTTCTTGATATATGTTAGACAATTTGTCTGGTCTTTGCCCTGGGTTCCTGGAAGAGAGCTGCAAAAACCTTAAGTGTCTTAGTAACTCATATGCCATCTGGGTCATGCCTGAGTTTATGTTCACAATAGGTTTTATGGTAGGCTCCAAGCAAACCTCAGATAGGTTGTTTTATATGATTGGGAATCTGGGGATTTGGTGACAATAGCTTGATTCTTTTGTGAGGAAATTTAGAGATTAAGTTTGGCTATGAGGCCCCCCAAAAAANTATTCTAATAGTCACTTATGGCAGCAATTAGTGCCTAAAATGATTGACTAATTTAATTCCATTCAGTTTTTATATGGTGTAGGAATTGCAAAAATTTGAAAGAATATACTATAAGTAAAATCTCCAATGATATTATGCTGTGGTGAAGAAGACACATTTGAATCTATATATTTATAAGAATAACTGACTGCAGAATTGGTGAAATTTCTACTTTATGCCTTTTGGTTTATTGCTCTTGAGGGAAAGAGGTGTGCAGAAATAATCTCCCTTTCGTACATTGCAAAGTATAGACCATGACTCACTCCAAATCTCAAAGTTCTTGAATGGAATAAGTGAACTAAAAAATGTGTGTACTTAGCCCACTTCTCTATTTTACCACTCTAGTCTTGAACAATTTCCCTTTCCTATTTTTAAACAAATGATTTTATTTATAGAATATACTGTGTGTTAATATTTAACAAAAGAATAAAGGTTCTAAAAGAAGTGCATTCCTTGTACCTTTGTCCACTTGCTATCCAGGCCCTTTGCCCAGAGATCATGACTATTATTGGTTTCTTCTGGTATGTTCAGAGGGACTGACTACCCACAAAAGATTCAATGAGAAATCTCAGCACATTGATCATCTTGCATTGAATTTTGATTTTTGTCATTCAACAAATCATCCTGGAATTCAGGATGTATGTCCCTATGTGTGCATCTGTATGAATACATACCTGGAAGTATATATGGATGTATATATGATTTTTGCATTTTTCTGAGTTTATCTTGCAGTTAAGTTTTATTTTTGAGCATATTTATATACACATATGTATTTAAATTCTGCATACTATTTCCTTTTATAAATGTAATAATTTAGTCATAGTTTTGGGTATTTTGACTCTTTCCATTCACTTGTGTTTAAAATAGTCAAATGAATGTAATGGTATGATATATAATTTTCAACATGTTGAGGGATATGTGCAGGTAAATTATAATAATAATGCATTTGATTTAAAAATTTCAGTTCTGATAGAATTGAAAACTTATCTTCATATAAATAAGTACAAAATTTCACTGTGACAAATTCCTATTTAAACATCCTCTAAAAATACAATTTGTTTGTAAATATTTTGATGTTGTCAAACATATGAACTACAATCCTAACCATAATCTTTAAAACATGCAGTTATNACTTTAAACAATGCAGGAATGCTGTATTCCTGCACTCCATTCTTCCAGAGGTAACAAATTATAACAGAGAGTCACAGCCAGGTTATTGAGCTGCTGCAATTCATCAGTCCAGTGATCACCCAGGCGTTCTTGCACTCATTCATTCTGTGTTTGTGTTTACTCCTTCATAATTTCATTGTGTGTCCCCACAACTAGCACTGCACTTAAAATACAGAATAGTGTCTTCACCATGAGGACCAGTTATTATTCTTTTTATGTTCACAGCCACACATTTTCCCCTTCTTACACCTTATTCTACAAAGTTGGGAACTACTTATCTGTTCTCAGTTTCTAAATATTACGCACTTAAAAACATGCTACATAAACACAAAACTGGAGTGTAAAACCTCTTGGGAGAGGCCAACACTAAGCAGATTCATGGGATTTCAATGAACTGTTCATTCCTTCCTTGTAATCGTTTTTGGCTTTAAAAGACAGGGTTTCACTATGTAGTCCAGACTGGACTGGAACTTACGGCAGTCCCCCTTTCCTGCCTCAGCCTCTCAAGTGCTGGAATTGCAAACATGAGGCATTGTATCCAGTTTGTTCATTCCTGTTATTGCAGAATTGTTTTCTCTGGTATATACAATTTGCTTTGCTATTCATTCATTGGAGGACTTCTGTTCTACTCTGAGTTTTTGTTCTTTATAAATGAATATTCTATAAACATGTGTAAGATTTTATGTGAATATATTATATATCTTCATTTTACTGAGGAAAAAAGTTAGTTTGGAAGAGACTACAGTGCAACTATGGCCGTAAATTCCTTTTTTTACATGACATTGTGTTTGTTGATATTTGATTGATTTGTTTTCTATATTCTTAACATTGATCATGCCTGCAAAGAGAGTGTCTTTTAAGTTACATACATCTGTAACATACATCTGGTGGAGTTCATCATTTTCATAGTCTTTTAAAATAAATGTTATCTTTGTTGAATTTTCTCTGTTGTACATTTTTTATTGTAAAATTCCTGTTATTTTTATTATTTCCATCTTATTTTCTTCATGTTTAACCTGGCTTATTTTCTTTCAAGTTTCTAGCATTCATTCATTTACTTATTAGCTTTAGGAAGTGAAAATTTAGATACTTAAAATTTTTGTTTTGTTTTTATTAATGCATAATTGTGTATATTCATGAATGCAATGTGAGATTTCTCTTTTGAGGTAGGGCCTGACTATGTGGTGGGCTGGAACTTGTTATGTAGACAAGGCTGGGCTTGAATTCACGGAGACCCACCTGCCTCTGCCTCCTAAATGCTGGAATTAAAGGCATGNGCCACCACACCCAGCCCCAATGCGATGTTTTGATATGTATGTCATTTTATAATGATCAAGACATGGTAATTAACATGTCTATCACCTCTAATGTTTATTATCTCTCAATATTTATGTATTTCTTATATAAGAATTAAAGGTCAACTGTTTTCCTACTTACTGCTTTCTCTACATAACAAAATTTTGATATGTCTCATTTTCCTAATCACCAAATGTATTTTCTAGTTTCTATTTGGGTATCTCTCTTTATATATGGATCATTTAAGTGATGTTGCTTAGTTTGAAGCATTTAGTAAGCTTTTTAGATTCCCTTTCTTATAATTTTCTGATTCTGATGGAGTTCATCATTTTTATAATCTTTTAAATAGTAGATTTATCTTTGTTGAATTTTCTATATTGTATGTTTGCTTTTTATTGTATAATTCCTGTTATTTTTATTATTTCCATCTTATTTTCTTCAGTTTCAAAGAACTGTTTGAATAGTTCAGCTTTCTGAAATAAAAGCAACCAACCAACAAACAAAATAAAACAAAAACCTTCCAAACTTTAAAAAAGACTCAGTTTATGCTTTACTTAGTGAATGTTCAATGTGCCCTAGCAATATCATGACTTCTTTTATTTTTGAGCTCAGTGCTTTACATGTGTTAAACAAATGTGGAAGTTATGTTGTTCAGNTTTTCATGTCCTCACANACTTTTTNGCTGGTTATTTAATCAGTTGTATAGAGAGGTATGTTAGAATATCTCCTGATTGTAGATTTGACTACTTATTCTTCATTCTTTTAGCATTTGAAGCTATTTACTGTGAGTTTGTATTGTATTCTGATATTCTGGACCACTAACTATCAGAGACTCTTCCTATAGTGGTAGTGAACAGTGGGCCATATTCTTTTCCCAATGCCTCAATTCAGTCCAAGGGCTCCTATCTTCTGTTGAATCTGTGTGGTTGTTTTCTTTCTCAAATGGCAGTTTCCTTTGTTCTTAATTTACTCTGCCCTTCTCTTCACCCTTAGTGTTCAATGTTGTACTTTGTCTTCTTCCTGCTAGCTCCCCTCCTCTCAAGAAAATTTCACCGTAGGGTGCTTTCCTGGGCGGAAAATGAGGTGGTGTCATTCTGCTAGAATCTTAGTATTTGTAGGTTTTCTCAGCTACACTCAGAGCCCTACAGCTGTGCTGAAGTCCTGTGATGCAAATTACTCTACTTTTGCTTTACTTACATGATATTTGAAGTTTGTGGGCTCCCCCTTCCTCTCTCTCTCTCCCTATAATTTCTGTCACCTTGTCCCTTTCTACTTCTTTCTCTCTCTCCCTCTCTTGAAACATGGTCTCACACTGTAGCCCAGGCTGGCCTCAAACTCACAGCCCTCCTTTTATCTCACTGAAGATTTAGGTGGTCAGGGAGGATGAGTGTTTGGGTTTCTAAAGTGGAGAAATTCCCATTAGGCCATGTCTGTATGATTGTCAGAACCTAAACTAGAAGGTAAATAATTACTCCCTTAGTCTGTGTGCTTTCAACAGGTCTAAACCTTGATTATGATGCTATATATGGGGTTATGGTCGGATCCTGTAAAAAGCGCCTCTATCTATATCTGGTTTAGTCCTAACATGCTTCTCTTATTAGTCACATACATTTTTACAGGTTCAGAATTTATCATATATACTGATCTCTAACTTTGTTGTAAGTAAATGAATCATGACTCCTAAATATTCTTTTCAGAGTAGCTCACCCTAGGTTCCTCTATAGAGTCAGCTTGTTTTTCACATTTAGTTCCTACAGAGTAATATTTTAAATTCAGAAAATGCAACACATTGCTTTCCTTATATTTTCCCTTAGTGATGGAGAATGCCACTTCAGTGGATGAGTTCCTCTTGCTTGGTCTGACCAGTATTCAGGAGCTGCAGCCCATCTTTTTTGTGATGTTCTTAATCATTTACTTGCTGAATTTGGTTGGAAATGGAGTGATATTAATGATCATCATTTCGGAGAGAAGACTCCACTCCCCTATGTACTTCTTCCTAGGAAACCTTTCCTGCCTGGATATTTGTTACTCTTCAGTGACTATTCCCAAGGTTCTCATCAACCTCGTCTCCAGGCACAGAACCATATCTTTCCTCAGCTGCATTACCCAGCTACACTTCTTCCACTTTCTGGGAAGCACAGAGGCCATCTTGCTGGCTGTGATGGCCTTCGACCGTTTTGTGGCTATCTGTAGCCCACTCCGATACATTGCTATCATGAATTCTCAGTTGTGCATCCTGTTGGCAGCTATGGCCTGGATCACCAGCTTCTTTTATGCTCTGATGCACTCTGTCATGACTGCTCACTTGAACTTTTGCCACTCTCACAAACTCAGTCACTTCTTCTGTGATGTCAAGCCCCTCTTAGAAGTGGCCTGTGGCAACACNGTGCTCAATCAGTGGCTTCTTTCTGTTGTTACAGGCAGCATATCCATGGGGGCCTTNCTTCTTACACTCCTCTCCTATTTCTACATCATTGCCTTTCTTCTTTTTAAGAACCAGTCCTGCAGAATGCTAAGGAAGGCTCTGTCCACTTGCACCTCCCACTTTATGGTGGTATGTCTTTTCTATGGACCTGTTGGCTTCACGTACATCCGCCCTGCCACAGCATCACCCTCCTCCATGAGTGAAGATCGGATGGTAGCCATCATCTATAGTGCAGTCACCCCAGTGCTGAACCCACTAATATATACCCTTAGGAACAAGGAGGTGATGTTGGCTTTGAAGAAGATCTTTGGGAAGAAGTTGTTTAAAGACCACCAGCTACATGGAAGAGATCAATGCACATGAAGACATTTCACTCTAATAAATTGTGAGTTAACGTTTTTCCCTCTCTTAGGAGTTTTGAGTATTTCAGGCAAAGTAGGCAGTTCAAATCACATGGGAATAAACAAAACAATTTATAGTATTTTAAAATAAGAATTTTAGTGTGTCAAGGGGGTTTCACAATATCCATGGCACATATACCAGGGTAATTAAGTGATGTGGAAATCTAAATGAAGGCAGGGGAGCCTGAGAGAGATGAGACCAGGTTCTTGATATATGTTAGACAATTTGTCTGGTCTTTGCCCTGGGTTCCTGGAAGAGAGCTGCAAAAACCTTAAGTGTCTTAGTAACTCATATGCCATCTGGGTCATGCCTGAGTTTATGTTCACAATAGGTTTTATGGTAGGCTCCAAGCAAACCTCAGATAGGTTGTTTTATATGATTGGGAATCTGGGGATTTGGTGACAATAGCTTGATTCTTTTGTGAGGAAATTTAGAGATTAAGTTTGGCTATGAGGCCCCCCAAAAAAAAAAAGCTATGTAAGGAAGTCTTAGTAGAAACTCAATACCAAGATGAGGTCCGCATGTTTGAATATCAGTGTTTGGAAGGGTTGTACACCTTGAGGACCTCACAGAACTTTCCCTCTGTCCTTTTCACCAGCTCTAAGTGTATCCTTGTCTATGATAAGCCAAAATAATGATTATAGCACGTTTCTGAGTTCCATGAGTCTTCCCNGAAACAAAGGAAAACTATTCAACTGCACAAAGGAAGAAATCTATCATTATAACAACAGAGATGGAGCTGGAAACAATGTTAAATGACATATGCGGAGCATACATACAAAGACAGCAGGGTGGTACTGTAAGAATGGAATCTACTTGTGGGCAGAGGCATCTCCTACTTTTCCTCCCTTAAGGGTTGATCTGGTGGGGGTGGTTAAGAACCCAGCTAGGGACTAACCCTAGGAAGGTGTTTCCCCTTAAGATAATGTGCTTTTCCTTCTCAGAATTCTTGCCCACTAGTGCAGTCCCTAGAGCCTAGCCTAGCCCTCCATGAGACTGGACTTGGTCTGCTCACCTTTCTGACTCCTGATTCAGAAAGGTGTAACTATTTCTTTTTCTGCTCTTTTTCTTTTTCTTTTGGATGCTGGCTAGAGTCTAAGTATGCCTAGTAAGTAAGGCAGACATTTGTACTGCCTTATCTCAAGCAACATGGCTTTTGTTTCTTCACTTCTCCAGGTCTTTCCTTCCCTCCCTTCCTCTCTCCCTCTCTCCCTTTCCCTCTCTTGCTCTCTTTCTTCCTTCCTTCCTGGCACCTGTGAGATTTGCTGATTGCCTGCCCTGGGGTTTCCTTTTAAGTGCTAATGAATTTCCCTCTAGCTTCCATTTGAGTCTGTTCTTTGCTTGCCAGCTTCAGTTTGTATGTAATAGACCCAAATTTGCTTAATAAGAACCCCAAAGAGGGGACTCTGATTTCCCAGGTATCACATGATGGATCTGCTGGGACTTTCTGGTAACACTTCTTTCCTGCCTTTTAACTTTTTAGTTGGCAGAGAAAAATGAACCCATTTCTGTACCCCTAGACAGCAACAATACTTGGATATGGAACCTAAAAGTTGAGCTTTTATAAGTTGTGACTAGAATAATGGTTACCAAAAGCTGGAGAACGTGGGTTGGAAAGAGGTTGATCAGTAGGCACTAAGTTAGTTAGAATAAGGAAGTTCTGGTGTGCTTTGCTTCGTTGAGTGACTGTAGACAACAACTAGGTGCTGTGCATTTCATAAAACTAAAGGTAAAGAGATTCTTGGGATTAGCAAGAGCAAGAAGAGGGTGTGGGACTGAAGATAGCCGTGAGAGTTGTTGGATATCAGGCTTTTCTTGGGCCACTCTTCCCTTCTCTACTCAGAAGAGGTAGGCAGAGAGCCATGAATGAATGCAAGAGCATGAAGGAAGACCCAAGCCTAGTGAAAAGCAGATAACTGTTTCTTTACCACTTGAGGATCCAAAGGCCCCCAAATGTTTTACCTCCAGATAAAATCAAGATCAGCTACCCAGTGGCTGCCTGGCCTCCCAGCCTCCCTCTATACAGCTAAAGCCTTAAGAATTGAAGCAAAGAGAACACACACACACACACACACACACACACACACACACACACACACACATCTATATACATCTATGATCTTGGGATTGAGCAGGGCCTTACAAGAGTTCAGAGCAAGAAGAGGGACAGATGAGCAAAGAAAACAGGACTTTGATACGATTTTATGTAAGTTTACTAAATATTCCCTTCTCTTCTAATTTAAGAAATTGGATTCGTTAAAAAGATTGCCGAAGAAATGAATAATTCAATCCATGAAACAGCGCTGCAGGAAGGAAAGAGTTAAAGAAGCCTGAAAATGCACTTCTCTAGTTGAGCCCACCTGCTTTTAGGACATTCCATGGGTCTTTTGGAGACAATGATAGACAAAACACCCCATTTTCTCAGTGATAAAGACATGCAGAGACGAAAGAGATTAAAAGTTTGCTAAGGAACTAGAAGAGGCACCATGCATACAAATAAAAAGTGAGAACACAAAGATGGAACCTGAGGGCTGGACTTAGGCCTGAGCAGAGACTGAGAGCTATTTCTGCAAGGCCCAGGTATTTCTGAGTACATGTGATTACAGGTCTTGGTGGAACAACATTATACTGAAGGTCAAGAACAGAGGATGTGAGAATGCTCGTTAAGGATGACTACATCCAAAACCATAGAAGACAGAGCCCTGACCAAGCCTAGCCACATTCTGTAGCCCTACTCTTTTCCTGTCCAATTTGTAATACTCAGAACTCCAAACACATGGGTCTTGGATGTTTTCAGATTTTATTTCATGTCAAGTTTTGTGAATAGTCTGCTCTTTTAATGAACTTATATACCACACCTTATATCCAGAAGTCAAAAAACAACCCCATACCTACAGCTGCTTTTTTTTTTTTTTGAGACAAGGTTTCTCTATGTAGCCTTAGCTGTCCTGGAACTCACTCTGTAGACCAGGCTGTCCTGGAACTCACAGAGATCCACCTGCCTCTGCCTCCTCTACCTGGCTTGTTCTTATTTTTTTAAACAAGGACTCACTATGTAGCCTTGGTGGGCCCAGAACTTGCTATATAGACTAGGCTGCTCTCAGACTTGCAAATACCTACCCACTTCTGCTTTCTGAGTGCTGAGATTAAAGGTGAGTACCATGATGCCTGGCAACATCCTTGTTTTCCATAAGGAAGTATGAAGCTGCGACTCAGGGAAAGCTAAAGATCAGTAGGGGTTGGAGACTTTCTATNCCTGCATTTGCTGGAACAGGAGGGGTGACATATCCTGTTGGAATGGGGTTTGGTGCTCAGGGCTGGGCTGAGCTCCTTACTTTCTCACACTGTACTGACAGTAGACAGACACTCGGACACAGTCAGATGCCAGTTACAGAGAGAGAAAACAGGAGTTCTTGAAATCATCACATGGAGGATAAGAGATCCAAACAAATCTTGTGTGGATCTGTATCACATAGGGCATTGTAGAGCGAATCTTAAACGGTCTTATTAATTGAAAACACCAGGCCAGGTANTGAGGTAAATTCTAAATGATCAGAGAGACAGAACAAGCCACAGCCAACCTCATCTTGCCAACTCCTTAGCTGATCTTGTTTCCTCAGACTGCAGGCTTCTGAGTCTTCACCCAAATGAATCTCAGCTCAACTCTGCTCAAAGCCTGAAAGCTTAAGAGGCCTTCTAGCTTCTGGTTTCCACACCTTATATACCTTTCTGCTTCCTGCCACTCCTTTCTGGGATTAAAGGCATGTGTCTTTCTCAAGCAAAGACATGAGATCTCAGGTGCTGGAATTAAAGGTGTGTGTGCCACCATGCCTGGCTGTTTCCAGTGTGGCCTTGAACTCACAGAGATCTGGATGGATCTCTGCCTCGGGAATGCTAGGATTAAAGGCATGTGCTACCACTGCCTAACCTCTATGTTTAATCTAGTGGCTGTTCTGTTCTCTGACCCCAAATAAGTTTTATTAGGGTACACAATATTTTGAGGGACATAATATAATCACCACAGGGCATGGCCTTATGCTGTGGAAGAAAATAATCAGAAAGGAATTCAGATCAGTCTCTGTGATTGGCNATACTTTAAATAGCCTATTACNTATTCTCAATGTCACTTGAGTCCCCACTCCATAAACCAGGAGTCTGTTCTCTGCTCCATCCTCCTCCTATTTCATATGCTCTATCATGTCAAAGTTTTGCCCCTTTAAAAAAATGCATCAAATCCTTGGGAAGCATCTTGTCTGAGGCAGAACAAAACGACCTGTTTAGAGGGGCTAAAGGANGAATTATCAGCTAGCTGAGCTCCTCCATGCACTTTANCCCCCACCATGCTTACTAGCATCCTAAGCATATTTGTGTCTTCTTCCACCTGTGGGAAGAAAGCAATCTGTGAGAGGCTAGGGAAGNNGCAGGGCCATTAGGATGTAGAAAAAAAATTCTAGTCCTGACACCAGGGAATTTCAGATTCTGACTGCAGATCCAGAGAAGAATGAAGAAGCAAGTGGAGTGATGTCAACTGCTTTCCTGGAGTCTGCCCTCAGAGGGACCTTCTCCTCTGACCTCTGGCGTCTGGGAATCAGGCCCACAATATACATGGTGATAAATCTGTCCTGTATTTTTCTATGTTATTTATGATAGAGTGTCTGCACACAAGATCAAGTTTCCACATGCATATGGCATGGACTTTACATCCCAGTCAGTGCTGGTCATAATTCTGAAAGGTACCACTGAATACCACAAACTCTAATNCTGCTTTGTGTATGTGTGGTGTTTGTGTGTGCATGCGCACATGCCTGTGTGAGTTAATGTGCACAATGCATCTGCAATGCCTGTGGAGAGGATGGCATTGAATCACCTGAAGTTACAGGAGGTTGTGAACCTCCTGGTGTGGGTTCTGGGAAACAAATCACAGACTTCTGCAAGAGCAGTAAGCACTCTTAACCCACTCTCCAGCCCCAATACTGAACATTTTTAAGGATTTAGTTTTATGTGTCTGAAGGAGCAGGTGAAGTCTGTGGTTGGTTGGCAAACAAATGTGTGCATAGAAGATGTACTGGCTGT